>JAQZBX010114232.1:0-10036 GCA_029593785.1 Cabassous unicinctus
TTCACATTTTGAGGATCACATCTTCAGATATTTGGTTTTCTGAGTCTGTGGTCCTAGCAATAAGTGCTTGAATTTTTAGTATGTTCTTGCTTTAGGTTTATATTATATATAAATATATTTAAAGTGGTACTTAGGATATGTTCTATAGAAGCTGGTAACAAAGCCTTATCCAACTGTTCCCGCTGGTGGCAATTCTCATTTTGTTTGTAATGTCTGTTTCAAGTGTTTTCTTAGGTCCACCTGCAGATAATGCACCTCTTAAATATCTTCCTATAGCCATGTTCTAACCCAGGGTGACCCCATTCATGAACCCCATCATCTATATTGTGTGGTACAGGGAGATTAATAGTGCTCTAGGTAGAATGTTCTACAGATGTTTTGAGATCTGTAGCAGGGATTTTTGGATTACAAATTCATTTTTTGGTGGGGGGGCAGTTTTAAGAAATAGTTTATTGATATATATTTCACATAACATAAAATGCAACCATTTAAAGTGTACAGTTCATTGGTTTTAGTGTATTTACAGAGTTGTGCAAGCATCTGTCAAATTGATTTTTTTTTTAAGTTAGAAGTTGTAGGTTTACAGAAAAATCATGCATAAAATACAGGGTTCCCATATCCCATCCTATTATTAACACCTTGCAATAGTGTGGTACATTTGTTATGACTGATGATAGCACATTTTTATAATTGTATTGTTAACTATATAGCCCATGGTTTACCTTAGGATTCACTGTGCTGTACTGTTGCATGGATTTTTTTTTCTACTTTTTATTCTAGTAACATATATAAAATCTAAAATTTTCCCTTTTAACCACATTCAAATATATAATTCAATGCTGTTAATTACGTTCACACTGTTGTGTTATCACCACCATCCATTACCAAAACTTTACTATCATCCCAAATAGAAACTCTGTACAATTTAAGCATTAATGACCTTCAGCTTGGATTTTTAAAAATATCCACCTATATGCTGTTTATCAGAGCTATAAGCACACTGTTAGATTGAAAGTAAAAGAGCAGAAAAAGATATAAGGAAAATCTTAAGCAAGAGACAGCTTGGAGAATTGTATTAAGACAAAAACAGACTAAATAAAAAAAGCACCCTTAATAATAACAATAATATATAATGATAATATTCATTGCAACAGGAAAATATAGTAATTATACTTTTGTATGCCCCCCCCACCCCAAGGAGGGCTCATAATATATTGGGCCAAAAATAATTATCCGATTTCCAAGGAGAAATTAACAAATCCACAATCACATTAGGAGATATTAATACAAGTTAGTATTTGACAGATCAGAAAACACAAAAAAATTAAAAGGATATAGAAGATTCAAACAGTTAATTAAGAAACTTGATCTAAGACTCAACAAACCACATTCTTTAACCACAATGCAATTAAGTTAAAGGTCAATAACGGTGAATTAGAAGCCTACACATTTGGCAATATAAAAGACACCTTTAGACAACACTTGGGTCAAAGAAGCAATCATAAAGAAAGCTAAAAAATATGGAACTGAAATATAGGGGGAAAAATCTTTTATTAGAAAAGAAGACATAATAAGGAATCCAAGAAAAAGATTAAACTTAAACAATGTAAAATAAAGGATTTAATAAAGATAAAAAGAGAACTATATAGAAAACAATAGTATAAAGATGGAAGATCAAAAAATTAAAACCCATTCTTTGAAAAGATTAATTGATAAACTTCTTATAAGATTTTCCAAGAAAAAAAAAAAACAAGGCACAAATAAACACTATTGAGAATGAAAAAAAAAAAGGGACATAAATATAGAATTAGTGGAAATATTTTTTTTTCGGAGGTACCAGGGCCCGGGATTGAATCCAGAACCTCGTATGTGGGAAGCTCGTGCGCAACCATTGAGCTATACCGGCTCCCCAATAATTTTTTTAAAAAAGAATACTCTGAGAACAAATTTATGTAATATTTGAAAACTTAGGTGAAATGGACAATTTCTTTGGAAAATACATATTTTCAAAACAGACTTCATGAAAAAAACAGAAAACTTTAAAATATATATAACCCTTCAACTAGAATAAACAATTACTATTATGCAAAATAACAGACATGACTGTTAGATTACAAATTCTTAAATACACAGTTTTAAAAAGTTTAATTTGTACATGATCTGTGTTCTTCAGTTTCATTCTCTTCCTATAATATCTACTGTTTTGCTGTTTATATATTTTGTGCTGTTTACATAAGTGTCAATGATCTGTATATCCCTCTGTCATAGTTACTCATACTCAATACTCTAAGAGAAACTCATGTATTCTTCTTAAAAACTCTTTCCACATTGTTAAAACATTTTGGAAAATGTTTAGGGTGAATTTTAATTATGGAAAATAATAATATCATATGGAGAAGCATACAGGATTGTACCACAATAAGTGACCACATGTATGAGAGAACTTCAAATTACAAGATACTGCCCATTCGGGAAAATAATATTGAGTGTTTTGAATTAGAAAATTAATTCAAATTGTTGTCTTTGTATTCAGCTTTCTATAATAGCTGCACAAATCAAAAAGTGATTAAAATAGTTACACAATCACAGAATTAAGGACACAATAAAGATACAGAAAAAAAAGTATGGCATCAAGTTGAGATGACCATGCCTTTTTATCAACACCTTAATAGATGTCTATACCTTGAAAGAGCTTCAAGTTGCTGGATAAAGTCACCCTGTAATATATTTTGTCTTTTAATTTAGAGAAACTTACTCTTTTAAATGCTTTCTTTATGTTCACTGTCATATAAGTGTCTTGGATGAGTGATAAAGTGAAGAGAACTGATACTCCACTGAGGAATCAAGAGAACATAAGGTTATGGTGCTTAGACCTGTGCTAAAGTTGGACCTGAGAAGAGTAGCTTTCTTCCTTGAAACTGTGACTGTTAAAACCATGTTGTGCAATGCAGAATATTTTAGGAAGCTTTTATTCTCTGCTTGATCTTTGGGTGGAAAATTGCATGCCATGCTCATTACATTTAAACTTTCTGCATGATGAAGTACAAAGAATCAGTAGAGAGGAGTGTGATGTAGCAATAGACGATATTAGATATTTCCTTCAGTATACGAGACATTGCTTATTATATGTGATGCACTTTTCACCAAAATGAGATATAATAACATATCTTCTCAAGACAGAAAGAGTTTTATTACCTAATTCTCATGGGCTGAGCCAGTATTCTAATTCATAAGTTATATATCTATTTATTATCTCAGAAATGAATCCCAGGTAGATTGCCTTTGTATATTAGAATCTATACCAAGAAAAATTCACTTTTAGGGAGCCTATCATCATTTATTTCATCCTTCATTCTATAACTGGTCAAATGACAGGCCAGGTTCTTAATCATTTGATATGAAAGTTGTGCATGCATATCATGAGTTTATATTTTCCAAAAGTAATAATCCCAATAAAAGTTTGATATGTGGTCATATTCCTCTAATGCCTAATAGTCTTATATTTTCAATATTTGAAAAATTTAATACTCCATATGCAGCTTTTTAAAGTGATTTGAGTCTACCTGTATCATCTTCACTGATATTTCCTTGTAAAACATATCACTGTCAATTTAATATTCAAGTTTCACTCTTAAAACGGTTGGAGGTTACATTTCTAGACCTTCATATTCATATTCATTCATATTCATTAATATGACATTTTTTGTGTTATCTTAATTTATATTTCAAATTCAATTTTATGTAGAATTATTGATGTAAGTCTCCTCCATATACTTGAATATGTATTCCTGTACATAGAGGTTGATAAAATCTGATACTGTTCCGTATCTTCATGTTTTTTATTTCTATCTAAAATGTGATATTGAACATAATGATTCTCAGCTTGTGCCTTGATATTTTTGAGCATGTATTTTTAATTTATATGTCAGCATGAAATAATCTATATCAAAGGTGGAACTTACATTTTTCTCTTGAATATTTCCTAGGATTTTAAAAAATAATAATTCCCAGCATCATTTCTGTCTCAGGAGCAGGACAAACTTTTATACCTACATGTTTTCAACATTTTTACTTTATATCTATATTATAAAAATTTTCTTCAATCTTTTCCTACATCCTAAGATATTATTTAGTGGTTGAATATGTGCACATACAAATATATAATTTGTTAGCTTTTTTAGTATTAAATTTATTTTTCTCATAGTAAAGATTCAAAATCATTAAGTGTAAACACACACATGCATGCATATATATATAATCTATTGCTATAGTCAATTATTTCTTTAAAATCTCATTTTCTATTTGTTCTTTCTAGTTTATACATGTTTGATATTCCCTAATTGAGTTTTGCATAAAATTGCCTTCTCCATACATATTCAATAGTATTTTCATTTTATGTATGTAATAGTTTTTATCTTCCACATTTACAATGTTATCTGCTGCTATCAGCTATTTCATTGCTTCTTTTAGAACTCTCATTCATTGTATTTTGTTTTTCTCACCTCACTATGTTGCTTAATAAAAGTTGTAAGGGTAATTTTATTTGTCTGATTATGTATCAGATGATCCTTCCATAGCGTATATTTTGAATTCTATGATATTTGACTTCAGAGAATTTATTTTTTTTGTTACATTTTCTCATAGTGAAGATTTGACAGTTCTATTCTTTGCTAAATTTTCCATCATTAATGAGTATGTGATTGTAACAAGTTCTCACTCCATGAAAATGATCCCATACAATTTCTCCTTTAAGCTCTAACATGGATTGTCATATTAAATATTTTAGTTTTCTGTAAAATATTATAGGATAATAAAATGAGGCCATGGCATATTGCATTTTTTACATCACTCTAATATTTTGTGGAAATTTGAAAAGGATATTTTTTGAAATGCTTAATTTCTTTAACATATCTCCTTCTATTCTATTAAATTCCATTTTTCCAACAACCTTTCCCCCACATCTCTCTGTCTTCCATTTCTAATTTGTAATGGAGTTAAAGAAATAAAAGACACCCAAATAGGAAAAGAAGAAGGAAAACTTTCACCCTTTGCTTATGATATGACCCTATATCAAGAAAATCCTGTAAAATCCACAACAAAGTTACTATAATTAATGTAAGAGTTCAGCAAAATGCTGGGATACAAGATTAATATGCAAAAATAAAAATAAAAAACAGCAATAGTGCTTCTATACATTACTGATGTGCTTTCTAAGGGCTAAATAAGAAAAAATCTTCCATTTATAATAGCGACAAAAACAATAAAATATTTAAGGATAAACTTAAAACTGGACATAAAGTACATGTATTCAGAAAACTACAAAACATGGTTAAAAGAAATTGAAGAAGACAAATAAATGGAAGGATAGTCCACGATCATGGTTTAGAAAACTAAATATCATTAAGATGCCAATTTTACCCAAACTGTTTTATAGATTCAATGCAATCCAAATAAATATCCCAAAAACCTTTTTTGCATAAATGCAAAATGAATTATCAAAATTACTTTGATGGGTAAGTGGGCCTGAATCACCAAAAATATTTTTAAAAAGAAAAACGAAGTTAGAGGACTCTCACTTCCTGACTTTAAAGCATATTACTTAGCTCCAGTTATTAAAAAAAAAAATGGTACTGGCATAAATACAGACAGATTGACCATTGGGACCAAATCAAATATTCAGAAGTAGACAATCACATCTCCAATCATGGGATTTTTAACACAGCTACCAAGCCCTGCCAGCTGGGCCAGAACTGTCTATTCAACAAATGGTGCTGGAAGAACTGGATATCCATATACAAAACAAAGGGGACCCTTATCTCACAGGTTATACATATAAATGAAAACAGATCAAGGACCTAAATAAAAAATCAACAAACATGAAACTCCTAGAAAAAAATGTAGAAAAACATCTTCAAAATCTTGTCATAAGCAGTAGTTTCTAAAATCTTACCCCTAAAGCACTAGCAACAAAAGAAAAATAAATAAAAGGGACCTCCTCAAAAGTTTTGTACCTCAAAAGACTTTGTCAAAAGAGTGAGAAATCAGCTGACAAAATGGGAGAAAATATTTGCAATCACATATCCAATAAGGGTTTAATATCCATGATATATAGAGATATCAGCCAACTCAACAATATATACAGACTACACAATTTGAAAATAGGCAAAAGACTTGAAAAGACAATTGTCCTATTAAGAAATACAAATGATAAAGGAATGCATGAAAAAAATGTTGAATATCACTATCAATTAGGGAAATGCAAATCAAAACTACAATGAGATATCTTTTCATACCTATTAGATCAGACACTATTAAAAAGTCAGAAAACTAAGTGTTGGAGAGGATATGGAGAAATAGGAATGCTTATTCACTGTTGGTGGGAATGTAGAATGGTGCAGCCACTGTGGAGGACTGTTTGGCAGTTCCTAAGGAAGATGATTATAGACTTGCCATGTGACCTAGCATTACTTTTACTAGGTATGTACCCAGAAGAATTGAGAGCAGTGACAATGACAGACATTTGCACACTAATGTTCATAGCAGTGTTATTCATGGTTGCCAATAGTCAGAAACAACTCAAGTTCCCATCAACTGATGAATGGATGAAGAAATTGAGGTGCATACACATGATGGAATATTATGCAGTGGTCAGAAGGAAACAAGTTGTGAAACATATGACAACAGGAATGAACCTGGAGGACATTATGCTGAGTGAATGAAGCCAGACACAAAAGGACAAATACTGTATGATTGCACTATTATGAACTAAATATATTATGTAAACTCATGGAATTAGTAATTAGAATATAGGTCACCAGAAAAAAGAATAATGGTAAAGAATGGAAAGCTGAGGGTTAGTTTCTGCAGAACTGGTAAAAGAGAATGCTTGTAATTCTTTGGAAATGAATAGAAGTGGTGAAAGCAAATCATAGTGTTTGTAAGTAGCAGAGCTATTTTATTGGTACAACAGTGGTTGAAAGGATAAGTCTAAGGGCATGTATATTACTAGAAGGAAAGCTAAAACATGTTTCATGAGACTGTATAACATAGTGACTCCTCATGTAAAATTTGAATATGGGTGATATTGCATAAATAGGACTGTTTTTACAAAATATAAATACAAATAAAAGAGAGATGGAAAGAGAAAAGCAGCTATGTGTGGCAGGGGTAAGCATAGAGAAATTGAGAGGTGATGAGGAGTTTTTTTTTCATTTATTTGTTTATTTTTATTATTATTCAAATAATTAAAATTCTATAAAAAATGATTGAAGGGATGGATATACAACTATGTGATTTTACTGAATACCATTGATTATACACTCTGGATGCATTTATGTTTTATTTAAATGTATATCTACATATAGAGAGAGAAACCCCCAATAATGAAACAAATATTGACATGTTTGAAAGCAGAAATAGCTGTTTCTCTGATCTATTAATAGACTTCACTGCATGACATTTAATAATGAATAAAGCATCTAGATAGAAGAATGATAAGGAAATGGAAAACTGAACAATACTTTAAACAATCTAGAGCTAACAAATATATCCAAAAGACTTCAGCCAACAAGATCAGAATACACTTTCTTCTTTGAGCACATGAGTGTTTCTTCCAAATAGACCATATGTTAGGTCACAAAACAAGACAATGAATTGAAAAAGATTAAAATCATAAAAGGAGTTTTCCCTGACAAAACTGAAATGATGCTAGAAATCAGTAACATAGGGATAATTGGAAAATTCACTGACATGTGAAAGCTTAAAGGTACTCTCTTAAACTACCAATAATACAAAGATGAAATTACAAAGGCAGTTAAGTAATATCTTGTGGCAAGTAAGCCAAAACAAAGCATATCAAATCTTATAGATGCAGCAAAAGCAGTGCTGGGAAGAAATTTTCTACCTCTGACTTCTTACAACTAAAAAAGGAGAAAAATCTCAAACATGAGACCTAAACTCATAACTTGATATTCTAGAAATAGAAGAATATAATAAATCCAAAGATAGTAGCTGGAATTAAATTACGAAGATTACAGTAGAAAAAAATGAAATAGAAAATAAAACACAATTGAAAGGTTCAATGATATCAAAAGTGCTTTCTTTGTGTATAAAAGTAAAATCAACATAACTTTATTTAGTTTGAAAAAGAGAAAAAGAGAGATGATAGAAATAAGTAAATGCTGAAATTAAAGGAGGGACATTTCCATTGACCCCACAGAAATAAAAATGGAGTATAAGAGGACACTATGATCAATTATCGCCCAAGAAAATAGAAAAGGAAACTAGAGGAAATGAATAAATTTCTGGAAACATATAAAATACTTAAACTGACTGAAGAAGAAATAGAAAATCTCAGCAAACCAAAAACGATTAAAGTGATCAAATCAGAAATCAAAACTTTACAACAAAGAATATCACAGGACCAAAGAGGTTCACAGGTGAATTTCACTAGCATTCTGAAAACACCAATACTGCTCATATTCCTCCACAAAACTGAATTGGAAGGAACACTTCCTCACTTATTCTATGTGGTTTGCATCAAACTAATACCAAAGCCAGATAAATATAGCACAATAAAATTATGGACCAACATCCTTTATGAATATTGGTTCATGAATACTCAACAAAATTCTAGTAAACAAAATTCAGCATATTTAAAAGAAATGTACATCATAATCAAGTGAGATTTATCCCAAGAATATAAAGATGGTTCAATATAGGAAAATCAATTTATGTAACACACCACATTTAAAAAATAAAGTGAAAAAAGGACAGAAAATGAAAGCATGACCTTCTAAATTGATGCAGAAAATTCATTTGACAAAATCCAACTCCCTTTTGTAATAACACCACAAAGACTATGAAATAATAGGAAATTAGGTCAAATGATAAAGGTCATATATGAAAATCCTTCAGCCAACATCACATTCAGGGACAAGACAAAGATGTTCACTCTCACCAATATTATTCAATATTGTAGTGAACATTCTAGCCAGAGTGATTAGTGAAGAAAAAAGAAAAACCTTTCCCTGTTAGATTATAACATAATTCTATATTTAGACAATTATAAAATATCCACAACAAAGCTAAGAGCTTATAACTAATTCAGTAAAGGGGAGGGTTCAAACCAACACAAAAATCAGTGAATTTAGTAATGAATAATTTTAAAAGGAACTCAAGAACAAAATTTAATATACAAGACCAAGTGTAAAAAATTAAATTACCAGGATTAATTTTAGCCAAGGATTGTAAAGGACTTATATGCAGAAAAACATTGCCAAGAGGGTTTTAAAAAGACACAAATAAATGAAAGAATATTTCATGCTCATGTATTTAAAAATTAAATAACCAGGATTAATTTTTTCCAAGGCTGTAAAGGATTCTATGCAGAAAACCATTGCCAAAAGTGTTTTAAAATACATTTAAAAAATGAAAGAATATTCCAAGTTTGCATATTTGAAGACTAAATATTTTTAAGATGTCAATTCTCCCCAAAGCTATTTAGAGATTCAATGCAATCCAAATCAAAATTCCATCAGATATCCTAACAAAAATGGAAAAGCCAACAAACAAATTTGCATGGAAGGCTGCATGGCCCAAATAACCTAAAACATCTTGTAGAAGAAGAAGGATATTAGAGGACTAACACTTCCCAATCTAAAATTTATTATAAGATTTCAGTAATCAGAATATCAATACACTGGTACATGGACATACATATAAACTAATAGAATTGAATTGTGAGTTCAAAATAGACCTTCACGTCTATGGCCAACAGTGATGAAGACCAGTCACTTCAACATACTGTATTGGGAATATTGATCAACTATATGAAAGAGAATGAATGTGGAACTCTAGCTCTGGTCATATACAAATATTCATTCATTTTGTAGTTTTAGTTCTAAATAAAAGAACTAAAGCTATAAAGTCTCTTGCAGATCAAATTATGCACACCAGATGCTTACTTTTAATACTAATACATTCCTGCAGTTGTGAATCCATTTTAATAGGACCTTTTAGTTAAAATGTAGTCAAT
>JAQZBX010114233.1:0-10036 GCA_029593785.1 Cabassous unicinctus
TGAGGGTCTCCTCGGGACTGGAAGTCTCAGGCTCTGTGGAGGCCCCTGGCTGGGTCCCATGTCACCGGCAGTGCTCCTGGGTTCCCCCGGGCACAGCTGCTCCAAGGGCAGCCCTGCAGCTGCCCAGGCCTCAGCCCTGCCCACCCGCAGCTTTGGATTGTTCCTGTGTCTGTCTGTCTGTCTGTTCTCTCTGCCTGCTCTGGTGGGATCAGCCCCTCAGGAGCCCCCAGAGTCCTGGCTGCCCTCCCTAGTGCCCGGCGCAGGACCAGGGGTGCCCCCAGGGGCCTGAGCCAGGGGGGCAGCGAGCCGGGCCAGCGTCCGCAGCGGGGCCTCTCCTCCCCACCCCTCCAGGGAAGGGAGACCTGCAGCCCCAGCTGGACAGCGCCCTGCAGGACGTCAACGACATGTACCTGCTGCTGGAGGAGACCGAGAAGCAGGCGGTGCGCCGGGCCCTCATCGAGGAGCGCGGCCGCTTCTGCACCTTCATCACCTTCCTGCAGCCTGTGGTGGTGGGTGCCGCCGGGGCGTTGGGGCATGGGGGAAAGCGCCGAGAGGGTGGGGGCAGGGCAGGCATTGTGAGCACCCCCACGAGTGGGCCAGTTGAGAGGTCCCCTCGGGGAGCCCCCGTCTCCATGACCCAGGAAGCGGGACCTGGAAACTGTTGGGCTAGGCTGGGCCCAGGGTCCACCTGACCACCTCCGAGAAAGGCCACCTCTCGGCAACCCCAGGTCCGGGGCATCCAGATCCCGAATCGGGTCGTGCGGGCATCCAGGCCGTGCGGGCCCAGCCTCCCTCAGCCCCTAGCAGCGCTGCTGGTAGGAACGGATGGTAGAAGGAAGGCCCGAGGAGCCTGTTCCTGTAGGGCGGGTGGGCAGCGGGCAGTGGGGCAGGCGGCTCTGACGCGCTGCCTCCTCAGAACGGCGAGCTCACCATGCTGGGAGAGATCACCCACCTGCAGGGCATCATCGACGACCTGGTGGTGCTGACGGCCGAACCCCACAAGCTGCCCCCCGCCAGTGAGCAGGTGCGGCCCGCCCTGGGGCCGGGGCAGAGGGGGCAGGGAGCCGTGGGCCTGCGCTTGGTTGGGGACAGCACTTGGGGGAGGCAGCTGGGGGCAGAGGCCTGGACCCATCCCGACACCCACTGTGAGGCCACAGGGCACCTGCCCAGGTGAGGGGAGGGTACCTGGGGCCCAGACTCAGAGCACATGGGCCAAAGTCTGGACATGGGGCCTGGGCTCCAAGTCTGCCTACCCTGCCGCCTTCCGTGCCCCCAGCCACCGCCACCCCCATACCCAGGCACCCCTGCCCACCTTACCCAGCAGCCCACGCCCGCTGCACTGGGGTCAGCCCTCCCCAGCCACCTATGCGGCACTTACCGGGCGCCAGCACGGTGCTGAGCACTGCCCACGGGTCTTCTCACAGTCATCCCAACTGCCCCCAAGACAGGAATGACCGGCTCCATCTCACAGGAGAAAACTGAGACAGGCAGGCCCAATCACTTGCCCGAGGTGACCCAGCGGAGCCTGGTCCTGCACCCCGTGGCACAGTGCTCATTCTTGCCTGGCACCTCTGCCTGCGACAGTCAGCTGCTCGGGAGCGCCTGGTTCCCCCGCCCCGCCTGGCTGGGGCTGGGAGCAGCTCTGTGCTCAGTGTGTGAGCTGAGGGGGCCTGGCCCAGCCGGGGGCAGCCTGGGGGGCAGGAGATCCCCAGGGTTCTCCCCCAGCCTCTGGCTGCCACCCTTCCCACCCCTGAGAAAGGAGCTTATGTCAGGCAGAGGCTGGAGGGGGGGCCTGGTTCGCGATGGGAAGAGAGTGGGGGGCCCGTGGCACTGGCAGCCCTGGGGGCCCCAGGAAAGCGATAGGGCTCTCTGCAGGCCAGGGGCTGCCTCCAGTAACCCCCTCTCTGTGTCCCCAAACAGGTGATCAAAGACCTAAAGGGCTCGGACTACAGCTGGTCCTACCAGACCCCCCCCTCGTCGCCCAGCAGCTCCAGCTCCCGCAAATCCAGCATGTGCAGGTCAGTGGGGGGCGTGGGGGGCGGGTTCAGGGTATAATGGGAGGGAAGGGAGTCGCTCCCACCAAAAACTATATCAAGAATTGGTTTAGGGCCCAAGAATTCATGCAACTTCTACGTTCTAGGAGAAATTTGCAAGTAAGTGTAGAGGAAAAAATACACCCTGTGAGGAGTGCTGCTGACACAGGCCTTTGTGGGGGTGGGGGTGGGGTGGGGAGAGAGAAGCAGCTTTGTCTGTGGAGCATTGACTATGGGCCAGGTGCCGTGCTAAGTGCTTTATGTGTTTTTTTCCATTGAATCCTAATACCACTGAGTCATGGTAGTGCTACCATTTCACAGAAGAGGAAACTGAGGCATGTAGTCCCAGCATTTAACCATTGGGCGCTAACAGGCCCAGCACAGTGTGGGTGAATAGTTAAGAATCTGAGGCCAGAGAGGGGCTTGGAGGCTTCTGGGAGTATGTGCTGAGGCCCCAGGTAAAGGACACCCCTGCTGGCTGGCTTCTGAGAGCTGGTGGGACCCTGGCCTGAGCTGGCCCCTGCCATCTCACAAAGACAGGGAGAGGCCAAGGGACAGCCTCAGGTGGAGAGAGCAGGGAGCACAGAGCCACTTCCCAGTGCAGAGAGGCCCCCGCTCTGTGCCAGGTGCCTTTCCCCAGAACCCCCTTGGGGTGGGCACAGCAATCGGCTGCTCCTGCTGGTAGCCCTTGTGGCTGGGGGTGGATGGCCGCCCCAGGAAGGACGGTTGATTGCAGGGGCAGACCCACGAGCAGAGGCGGGGCTGGGGCTTCAGGGTCATGCTCATTGCCAAGAACACCCCACCTGAGGGTGTGAGCGCCCAGGGACTGGTGGGGGTGGGGGTGATGGGGGGCCCAGGACCCACCTGGAGGGCAGTCTCACACCCAGGACTTCACCACATGCTGGACCTCGGTTAGGGTCTGATGGTAAATGTCAGGCTTGGAGAAGGCAGCCTAGAGATGATGAGAGCTTGTGGCTGGTGCTGTCCCACTGGGGAAGTTTGACTCTTGGTGACTCAGTTTCCCCGTCATTAACCTAAGGACTATGGTTCTTTATGGCAGAGGAGGAGACAGAGACATGGCCTCGTCCTGGTGGACTTGGGCGTCGGGGGACAGGGGCTGGGCCAGCTCCCCAGTGCTGGCCATACCGTCCTGGAACCCAGCTCCTCGGTGGCGCCTGGGTCTCAGGACCTTGTGGTCTGACATTGTCTTTTCCTTCCTTTGCCTCTCACCTCTCTTCCCCTGCCTTCGTCTGTCACCCTCCCCTCCACACGCACCCCTGTTGTTTGCCTGTCTGGCTGCTGTACCCCCTCCTTCACTCCCCCAGCGCCCCTAGCAGCAGTAGCAGTGCCAAGGGTGGCGGAGCCCCATGGCCTGGGGGCGCCCAAACATACTCACCCAGTTCCACCTGTCGCTACCGCAGCCTGGCGCAGCCAGCCACCGCCACTGCCCGCCTCTCCAGCGTCTCCTCCCATGACTCTGGCTTCGTCTCCCAGGACACCTCCTACTCCAAGCCCCCCTCGCCCATGCCTTCAGACATCACCAGCCAGGTGAGGGGGCACCGGGAGGACCACCTGGCTTGGGCTGCAGCAGCCTTATGCCGGCATCGAGCTGTCTGGGCGTGGGGTCGCCTATTGCTGTTGAGACTGGCAGGGGGTCCCCAGGACCACCGCACTGGAGACCACCCGAGCCTCTGCCTCAAGGCCAAGGAGGAGGGTCTTGGAGCGGCGAATCAGGCTGAGGCAGTGTCAGCAGGGGCTTTCGTGGCCCCACGGCCTGCCCCCTTCCCCCAGCCGCAGGAGCTGCAGGAGACCAGCTCCCCGGCTCTGGCCCTTTGCCGCCCCCCCCGTGCAGAGGAGTGGCCCCGCGGGGTGCTGGGGGCAGAGCGTGGCGCTCCAGACATCTTCTCTCTCCCCCATAGCGTGCCCTGAAACCAGAGACTGGCTCCAGAATCTCCTTAGTTACCCGTCCCCCCACCTCCCGACACCCGGAGGAAAGCCCCCTGGGCAGGCAGTCCAGCCTCCCTGTATCCCCTGCTGTGGTCCCTCTGTCTGTCTCGCTGAGGCTGCAGCCGAGTGGCTCAGGGCAGACTTGCTCCCTGCCGGCCTGCTTCCCGGGCCCGAGGTCTCCTGAGGTCTCCCTGCACTGACAGCGAGGCTCCCGGAGGGGGAAGGTGCAGTCCACAGTGCACTGGGGGCCTAGTGTCCACACGGCACTGGGGCGCAGAAAACGGGCACCTTGTGAACGTCTGCTAGGGGCGGGGCGCTGCGTGACTGTCAGGCACGTGGCCTGTGGGATTTTAAAGTACGTGTGAGTTGGGGGTGATTCCAAGAGGTGTGTGCCGGCAGCACAGTTCAGGACCCCGCCGGTCGGGGTAGGCATCCCACTTCCGGATGCCTCCGTCCCCGAACTCAGCCAGTGACCCCACTTTGTAGAAGACAGGAGTCATCAGACAAAAACGCCCTCACCTTCCCGCAGCCAGATCCACAGCCCTCCCTGCACTCCGGCCACTCTGCTCTGTCTCCCTGGAAGCAGGGACAGCACCCAGTGCCCCCATTTGTGCTCAGCGTCCCGTAGCCTCCAGCTCTCTCGCCCAGGGACTTCCCTACTGTGCTGCCAGCCTCTCCTGTGCCAGCCCATTCCTGCCACAGTGCAGACGTGCTCTGGTATCATCTGTCTTAGAAAGTGCTGCCTTGCCCCACACCCTCCTCCAGCCACCTGGTCTTCACAGCAGAACTTCTCAACAGTTTCTACACTGGCCGTCTCCACCTCATTTCCCGTTCATTCCTGTCTGTCTAACTGATCAGTGACAGAGAAGTGGAGGACTTGTCCGTTTCTCTCCTATGGTTCTATCAATGTTTGCTTTATATACTTGAGGGTATTTTATTAGATGCATACAAGTTCAGAAATGTTCAATCTTCTACGAATTGAATCTTTTATTGTGATGTAGTTGACCCACTCTGTTCCTTAAAATGCTTCCTCTCTTAAAGTCTATTTCTTTTGACATTACTATAGCTGTCTCAGCTTTATTCTGTCCAGAACTTATATTGTTTTCAAGCCCCTTTTTTTTTTTAAATTTTTTAAATTTTTATTTATTTATTTACTTATTTTATTTTACCAGGAGGTGCTGGGATAGAACCCAGGTCCCTACATATGGGAGACAGACACTCAACCATTTGAGCCACATCCGCCCCCTAAGCCCCTTACTTTTATTTTTTTATTTTTTATTTTTTTTAAAGATTTATTTTTTTATTTTATTTATCCCCCCCTTGCTGCTTGTGCTGCTGTGTCCATTCGCTGTGTGTCTTCTCCGTGTCTGCTTATCTCCCCCTTGCTGTGAGGTCCTGCTGCATCAGCCCACGGCGCCGAGCGGCCAGGCCTGTCCCCACAAGGAGGCCCCGGGAAGCGAACCCGGGGCCTCTCATATGGTAAACGGGGGCTCTATCCATTGAGCCACACCCGCTCCCTAAGCCCCTTACTTTTAAACTCGTGAGATCCTTATGTTTTAGATGAGTCTCTTGTAAACAGCATATACCTAAATCAGGGGTTCTTAACCTTTTTTGTTCCACGGATCCCTTGCTAAGTCCACACTATACGGTGCATTATTTAATTAATATATCACACCCGCACCAACACGTCCCTACGAGAATAATGGTTTTTTGAATTTCAATTCAAGCTCAGGGACCCTGAGCCCCTGATCTAAGCTGATTTTCTTTATCCAGTCTGACAGTCTCTTTCTTTTAATTGACACTTGTAGTCCATTTGCATTTATTATTACTAACATAGTTGGACTTCTGGATTATTTTTTCCTTTCTAGTCTGCTTTTTCTGTGCTTCTTATTTCTCTTTCCTTGCCTTTTTTTCCTGTTCCCATTATTTTCCCCTCTTCTGGATTCTAAATTATGCTCTGTTTCTATCCTTTTAGAGACCACCTTGAAATTTCACCGCCCATGCTCAGCAAAGCCGTAGCCCCACCCCCGGGTAATTCAAGGGCCTGGGTGCGGTTCCTCTTGAGTCACCCACTCCCACCCAGTTTATAAGCTATCGCGTTTAGTCGCCTCCTTTTTTATAGTAATGTTGTGTTCTGCATACAGTGCTTGTTTACATCTACTCACTGTTCACACGTTTCTTTGTTCATCTTCTCTTGCGTCTCAAACCTCTCTCACGTCATTTTCCTTCTTTTTGAAGTAAGCACATCTTTCAGAAGTTCCTTTAGAACAGGTCTGTAGCAGGAAATTCTGAGGTTTTGTTTAGCTTTAAACATGCTTTATTTTTTCCTCTCTCTTGACGTTTAATTTTGCTAGAGACACAATTCTGGAGTGACAGTTATTTTCTCGCCGTGCTTTGAAGATATTTTTCTACTGTTTTCCGGCTACAGTGGGTGCTGTTGAGAGGTCTGCTCTCAGTCAAATTGCTGCTCCTTTGTGAGTGACCTGACTCCTGTCGGGCCACTTATGAGGTCTTCTCTTCGGTTTTGCTGCAGTGCTTCTGGTTGTGGATTTGTTTTTACTTGACTCTCCTTGGTATATTTGTGTTCCTGTAACCCTGCTCGCTGTGTTTTTGCTGCTATACCTGTGCATGTGTGTCTTTCGTTAGTTCTGGAAAAAGCTTATCGATTATCTTTTTATTCCCACACTCATTCTCTCTCTTCTCTCCTGGGATTCCAGTTAAATGTATGTTAGACCTTCTCGTTCTCTCTTTCTGTGTCTTGTCACTCTCATATTTCCCTCCTCCTCACTTCTTTGTACTGCATTCTGGATAATTTCTACAGAACTGTCTTCCAATTTATTTTTTCTCTATTTTGCAATGTAACCCACTCACTGAGGTTTTTGTTTTTAACTTTTTATTTTGGAATAAATTTAGACTGATAAAGAAATTGCAAAGAAAAAAATAAAGAGTACAGAATTCCCCTCTCCCATTCCCCCAGTCTCCCCTGATGTCGGCATCTTACCGAACCACCAAACAGTTCTCCAAACCAGGCAACTAACCTTGGTACCCTATTACGAAGTAATCCACAGGCTTTATTTGAATTTTGCCCTTTTTCCCACTGATGTCTAGTCCAGGATCCAGCACAGGATTCTACATTGCATTTAGCTGCGTCTCTTTAGACTTCTCTAATCTGTGAAAGTTCCTCAGCCTCCCTTGGTCTTTCATGATTTTGAAGAGTACTGGTCTTTTTGTAGAATGTCTCTCGATTTGGGTTTGTCTGTTATTTTCCCATAAGTAGATTGAGGTCATATATTTTGGGCAAGCTACCACAGACGGGGTGTTTGGCCCTTCTTGGTGTAGCACATCAGACGTGTGAGGTTGATGCGTCTTTTTACTGTTCATGTTGGCCTCAGTCATTTGGTTAAGATGGTATCTGTCAGGTTTCTCCACTGTAGAGTGATTATTTTCCCCCTTTGTAATTTTTTTTGTGGAGGAGGTACCAGGGATTGAACCCAGGACCTCATATATCCTAAGCAGGTGCTCAACCACTAAGCTACACCTACTCCACTCTCCCATTGTATTTAATACGTGTCTTTTGGTGGGATACTTTGAGACTATGTAGATATCCTGTTTCTCATCATACTTTTGCTCACTCATCTGCCATTGATGAGTGAGAATCTACTGATCAGCATCCATTGATGACTCTCTGTGTACATGGATTCGTTCTGTGTGTAGCCTTTATGTTTTGGTCTCTTGCTCAATATTGTGTTTGTGAGATCCATCCTTGTTTTCTGTATAGTTGTATATCCTTCTCGTTGTTGCCCAGCATCCCACTGTGTGACTAGACCACAATTTATTTAACATTTTAGTGAACATTTGCATAGTTTCTAGTTTTGGGCTATTCCAAATATTGCTGCTCTGAACTCTCTACCACACATTTCTTCTAGGCCCATATCTAGGAGTAGAGCCACTGAGGATATGCATGCATTCAGGTTTAGCAGGTACGACCAAACAGTTTTCCAAAGTGGTTGTATCAATTTACACTCCTATTAGCAAGATTATGACAGTTTGTGCTCTTCCACCTCCTTACCAGCACTTGATATATCTTTTTCATTTTAGCCATTCTGATGGGTGAACAGTGGTAGTGCCCTGTGTTTTTTATTTGAATTTCCCAAATTCATACTTTGCATACTTTGAAGACCAATTGGATATTCTTTTTTATGAAGGACCTGCGTATATCCTTTGCCCATTTTCCTACTAGGTTGTCTTTTTCTTATTGATTTATAGAACTTCTTCATATATTGTGGATACAAGTCCTACATTAGATATCTTCTCTGATACTGTGGGTTGCCTTTTTAAAGGCATAGTGGGGACTTGTAATGACCACAAGTTCTTAATTGTAATATTATCCCATTTATTGATTTTTTTAAATTGCTAGTGCTTTTTGCGTCTTGGTTGAGAAATTTTTGCATACTCCAGTGCCACAAAGATGTTTTTCTCTAAAAGCCTTTTGTTTTACTTTTTCATTTAGGTCGGCAGCTTATCTGGAATTGATTATGTGTGTATGTGTGTGGCATGAGGTAGGGCGTCAGGATACATTTTTTTCCACGTGGATATCTAATTGACCGAAGACAATTTACTGAAAAGCTATCATCTCTCCTCTGCACTGCACTGTTGCCTTTGTCATGAATCAGATGTCTCTATTTGTGTGGCTGTTGCTGGACTTTGTATTCTGTTCCACTGCTCAACTGGTCCTTGTACCACCACCATCTTAATTATTGTAGCTTTATAGAAAACCTTGATATCTGCTCATGAAAGTCCTCCAGCTTAATTATTCTTCAGTATCACAGTCTGTTTTTAGCTCTTTGCATTTCCTTATAAAACTTAAAATCAGCTGGTCAGTTTCCACCGAAACACACACAGACACAAACTGCTTGACTTTTGGCTGGTATTTCATATGTCTCTGTTTATTTAGACTGTCCATTCATTCAATAATGTTCTGTCGTTTTCAGTGTCAAGATCTTGCCCATCTAAAATTGAATTTATTTTTAGATATATGATGTTTATAGACGCTATTGTAAATGATATTGTTTTTTAAGGGTATTTTCCTATTTGTTAGTTGCTGGTACTTAGGAATTCAATGGATTTTTTTTTTTTTTGGTGTATTGACCTTATATCCAGTAACCTTGTTAAAAATCACTTATTAATTCTAATGATTTGTTTATAGATCCTTTAGAATTTTCTACATATACAAGCATGTCATTTTCATATAATATCTGTTTTATTTCTTTCTTTCCAATGCTTTCGCTTGTCTTTCTTTTTCTTGCCTTATTCAACTTTCAGTGCTAAGTAGAAGTGGCAAAAGTGGGCATCCTTGTCTTTTTCTCAACGTCAGAGGGAAAAGTATCGACTTTTTGTAGATATTCTTTATCAGACTAAAGAAGTTCTTTTCTATTCCTAGTCTTTTTTTTCCCATGAATGGGTGTGGAGCTTTGTCAAATGCTTTTTTTGTTGTTGTTGAGTTTTTAACAATTATATTGTTAAAAGTCTAGATGTGCTTGTTGTTTCCTCTCAGTCCTCCATTCTGGAGCTTCCCTTTCGGTTGGTGAGCTTTGTTTATCATAATCTATAGAAAATCTGAGGCTCTAAACCAAGGGTGATTAAGAGATGCTTTTGACGGGCGCTGGGGGTGCTACTGATCCTTCCCAGCCCCCATGCTGAGCCTCAGCCCTTGGCTGAGAGCCACATGCTCTCAGGAGCCCGCTGTCCTGGTCTGCTCTGGTTTTTTTGTTTTTTTGTTTTCCTTCATTCTCTTTTGTTTTAAGATTTTTTTTCTCCCCCCACCCCCCACCCTACCCCACTTGCTGTCTGCTCTGTGTGTTCTTCTGTGTCTGCTTGTCTTCTCTTTAGGTGGCACTGGGAACTGATTCTGGGACCTTCCAGAGTGGGAGAGAGGTGCTCAATCTCTTGCACCACCTCAGCTCCCTGGTCTGCTGCGTCTCTTATTGTCTCTCCTCTGTGTCTCTTTTTGTTGTCATCTTGCTGTGCCAGCTCTCCGCGTGGGCCAGCTCACTGTG
>JAQZBX010114234.1:0-10035 GCA_029593785.1 Cabassous unicinctus
AAAGACATGACAAAGGACAGAGTGGAGTAGTTTTCTTGTCAGAGTTCTGACGAGGAAGGAGAGAAGGCCCTGGGAAAAGAAATGGGTCATTTACCTGACAGTTCACAGCTGACCTGTGGAGAGAGGCAAAGCCTAGAAAGCCTCATAGTCTACAGCTGGCCTTGTGGAGGAACCAGAGGAGCTGAGTATGGAGAGAAACAGAGCCCCAGTAAGAGAGGAACCCAAGAAGCCTGAACCCTGGCAAAGGTCCACTGTTGTCTTGCTCCAACACATCTCAATGGACTTTGGTGAGGGAAGAAACTTACACTTTGTGGCCTGGTAACTGTGGACTTCTACCCCAAATAAATACCCTTAATGAAAATGAACCAATTTCTTGTATTTTGCATCAGCATTCCTTTTGGCTGACTAATACAGCTTGCTTCAATCAACAATATCCCCCAGGATCATCCATGTTGTCATATAATTCAGGACTACTATTCATCTTACAGCTGATTAAGATTCCATCATGTGTATATACCAGCTTATCCATTTGTCACTTGATAGACACCTAAGATGTGCCCCACTTTTGGCAATTGTGAATAATGTTGGTATAAACATCAGTGTGCAGATGTCTTCTCATGTACTTGCTCTCACATCTTCTAAGTATGTATCTAGTAGTGGTGTTGCTGGGTCACATGGTAGATCTATAATAATTTCCTTTGGAACAACCAGTTTCCACATCAACTGTACAATTCTATATTCCCACAAAGAGTGAATAAGAGTTCCTATCTCTCTACATCCTCTACAACATTTGTAGTTTTCTCTTTTTTTAATAGTGGTGATTCTAGCTGTTGTGAAATGATATCTTACTGTACATTGATTTCCCTAATAACATCTGATGGGGAAAACTTTTTTTGTGGTTTTCATTATGTCCATTTCTTTAAGAAAATGTTTATCATGTCTTTTACCATTTTTAAAAACAAATTAATTTTATTTGTACATATAAGTAAAGCATAAGTCGATCCAAAATGTACAATCAATGGTATTTGATGTAATCACATATTTGTGCATTCATCACTTTAATCATTCTTAAAGAACTTTCATTATTCCAATAATAATAATAAACAAATAAACCCAAACTCATCACCTCTCAATCTCTGTGTGCTTCTCTTGCCGTACATAGCTGCTATTCTTTTTCCTTCTCTCGAGTATATTTGTATTTATATTTTGCAAAAACAGTCATATATGCAATAACACCCATATTTGTGTTTTACATGAGGTTTTACTGTCATATGCCATACCATGTTATAGTTTTTAGCTTTCCTTCTAGTAATACACATGACTTTATACTTTCCCTTTCAACCACTATCATATCCATTCAATAGCACTGCTTGTTACAAACATCATTGTATGCTATCACCATTTCTATTCGTTTCCAAAGATTTACAAACAACATTTTTATCAATTTTGCACAGATTAAATCTCAGCTTTCCATTCTCTACCTTCCTATTTTCTGGGACCTATATTCTAATTATTAACCTCATGAGTTTACACAATATATTTAGTTCCTAATAGCCCAATCATACAGTATTTGTCCTTTTGTGTCTGGCTTGCTTCAAACAACATAATATCCTCCAGGATCATCCATGTTGTCATATGCTTCAAAACTTCATTTCTTCTTACCACTGCATAATAGTCTATCATGTGTATGCACCATATTTTTTTAAACTTTTCATCAGTTTGCCCATTTTTAGCCAGGTCACTTGTCTTTTTATTTTTGAGTTGTAGAATCTCTTTATATATCATGGATATTAGATCCTTGTCAAATGTGCAACTTCCAAATATTTCCATCCATTGAGTAGGCTGCTTTTGTACCCACTTCACAAAGTCCTTTGAGGTTCTTAAGTGTTTAATTTTGGGGAAGTACAATTTATAAATTTTTTTCTTTTGTTGCTCAGGCTTTGGGTGTAAGGTTTAAGACACCCACACCTACTACAACGTCTTATAGATGTTACCCTATATTATCTTCTAGGCATTTTATGGTGCTAGCTTTTCTGTTTAGGTCTTTGATTTATTTTGAGTTGAATTTTGTATAGAGTGTGAGATAGGGGTCCTGTTTCATTCTTTTGGTTATGGATATCCAGTTCTCCCAGCAACATTTGTTGAAGAAACTGTTCTTTCCCAGAAAAGTAGATTTGGTAAGCTTATAAAAAATCAGTTGACCATAGATGTGAGGGTCTTTGAACTCTCAATTTGATTCCATTGATTAATGTGTCTTTCTTTATGTGAATACCATGCTATTGCCCCCCCCCCGCTTGCTTCTGTGATGATTCACTGGGCGATCTTCTGTCTTTTTCCTGCCTTCTCTTCTATCCTTCTCCTCCAGTCTTCACTGAGATTTGATCCCAGGGATGTCTGATGTGGGAGAGAGGCACTCTGCCACATGTGCCACCTCAGATATGGTTTCTGGTGGGCCTCATCTTGGCTCTCTCCTGTGCCTCTTCCCTGTTGCATCATCATCTTGCTGCATGGCTCAGCAGGGCCTGGTTCACTGCATGTGTGCATGTGGGCTGGTGGCTCACCACACAGGCCTGGCTCACCATGTATATGCACATGGGCCATTGGCTTTCTATGCAGGCCTGGCTTGCCACATATGTTCCAGTGGCTCACCTGTATGCTTTCTATTTTTATTTTACCAGGAGGTCCCAGGGAGCAATCCCAGGTCCCTCCATATGGCAGATGGACACCCAAATATTAGCTCCCCATCTGCCCCCAATACCATGCTATTTTGACCACTTAATATACTTCAACACCAGGAAGTGTGAGTCCTCCAACTTTGCTCTTCTTTCTTAGTATGTTTTTGGCTATTCAGGACCCTCTTCCCTTCCAATTAAATTTGGTAATTGACTTTTCTATTACCATAATGTAAGCTGTTGGAATTTCAATTGGTATTGCATTAAATCTAAAATCAGTTTAGGTAGAATTGATATCTTCATGATGTTTAGTTTTCCAATACATGAACACGAATTTCCTTCCATTTGTTTAGGTTTTCTTTTATTTCTTTTAGCAGTGTTTTGTAGTTTTCTGAATACAGATCCTTTACATATCTGGTTAAAGTAATTCCTAGATATTTGAGTCATTTTGTTACTATTGTAAAAGGATTATTTTGTTTATTTCTTCCTCAAATTTCTCATTACTAGTATATAGAAATATTACCAATTTTTGCATGTTCATCACAAGATACCACTTTGATGAACTCATTTATTAGTTCTAATACCTTTTTTATGACTTTTTCAGAACTTTTTGAATATAGGATCTTGTCATCTGTGAATAGTGAGTTTTACATCCTCTTTTCAACTTTGGATGGCTTTCATTTCTTCTTCTGCTTAATTACTCTAGCTAGAAGTTCTAACACAATGTTGAATAACAGTGGTGACAGTGGGCCCTCTTGTCTTGTTTCTGATTCTAGAAGGAAAGCTTTCAACCTCTCCCAATTGAATAATGTGTTGTTGGTTGGATTTTCATATATGCCTTTTATTATGTTGAAAAACTTTCCTCCTATACCTACCTTTCAAAGAAATTTTATTAAAAAGGCAAATGAAAAAAAAAATTTAAATGAGGAAACAAAAAAAAGAAAAGAAAAGAAAAGAAATACAAACCAGTGCCAAGATGCTCTTGATAGGCTTCTGGAAGATGATGAAATAGAAAGACATGGGACTCTCTTCTAATCCAGAAAACCAGCTAGAGGACAGGCAGGAACAGCCTGGAAAAGATCTTCTAGGGTTTAGGACACCTGGAAAAGTCTGGACACTGCCCAGAGGAGAGAGGGAAAATGGAGGGGAATATTAACAACAGAAATATGAGTTGAAAACAGCAGTTTCTGCTGCTGGCACCCTCTCCCACACTAAAGACACATTAGAATACTCAGGCCTCTGGGCCTGTGGCTTCAGACAAAGGGGTCTCCAGAGACCCACCACCCCAGTAAAGGGGAAAGAGAGGGACACAGCCTAAGGCTGATCCTTTCAGGCCAGGTGGAACCACACCATGGTTTGCCCTGGGAGCTGGCATAGGACTGGAGGAATCCAACCCTCTCAATCTCTCTCACTTCTGGCCAGGACTGGTTGTAGAGGATGCACCTCCCTAGGAAAGGGGAGGGAGAGAAACACAGCCCAACAGCTTTTGACTCACAAATTTGGTCTACTGTGTCCCAGGAGCCCTTCAAGGCCAGGTGGGGCCACACTATTGTTTGCCTTGGGAGGAGGCAAGGGGCTAAAGATATATGACTAACCCAATCTCCTTCTCTACTAACAAGGACTGATTGTTGAGGATGCAGAAGGGAGTGGAAATGCTTCCTATCTGGGAAGAGGGAGGGGTCTGCTAGCAAAGGCTAGAGAACTGTCTCTGAGAAAGTTTGTATTACAAGGCTCTTAGCCTCCAGGCAGGAAGCTCTATCACATTGATCAGGTCTCTGTTGCAACAAATACACTCTGACCACACACTGAACTGAGAGGTGCTAAAGAGCATCATCTACTGACAGACCAAGGAAGTACATGTGAGAAAATAAAAAGTAATGGGAAGTGGCTGTGGCTCAATTGGTTGGGCTCCCGTTCACCATATGGGAGGCCCCAAGTTCAATCCCAGGTTCAGGTGGTGAATTCAGGGTCCATGCAGCACAGAGAGCTGGCGCAACAAAGGGAAACAAGCAGACACAGAAAAACACACAGCAAATGGACACAGCAAGCACAAGCCATAAGGGGGGATAAATAAATAAATAAAAATAAAAAAATAAAATAAAAAGTAAGAGAGGCTTATTCCAGTCTTTATAGCTTCCCTCCTCAAGGACCTAAGAAGCAGGTAAGCAATCAATTACTGGGGCCTGAGCCCAGTATTGTGAAATTAGCAGGGGCAATCCAAACAATCCAGGTTGAGGCAAGAATCGAAGAGCTGTGGTAATGCACAGACTTCTGCCGCTAAATCCCTACAAAAGAGAAAGAAATTGAGGATCTAAGTAAACTACATTTTAATCAGATGCCTAGACTTCAGCCAAAATTACAAGCCATACTAAGAAAATGGAAGACATTGCCCAAAAAAAAATAATATTCCAAGGCCAAAGAAGACATCCAGGATTTGAGAGAACTAATTAATGAGATGCACACAAATTTCCAAAATCAAATTAATAAGTTGAAAAACAATATGGCTAAAGAGATAAATGACATGAAAAAGACATGGAGTGAGTGCAAAGAAGAATTTGAAACCCTGAATAGAAAAGTAACAGAGCTCATGGGAATGAAAGACATAATAGGTGAGATAAAAAACACATTAGAAGCATAAAACAGCAGACTCAAAACGATAGAAGAAAGAATAAGTGATGCAGAAGACAGAATAACTGAAATTGAAAAGAGAAAAGAACACAGAGAGAAAATAATGGAAAAAATTGAGCAAGGCGCCAAAGAGTTGAATGACAACATGAAACACAACAACATACATGTCATGGGAGTTTAAGATGGAGAAGAGAAGGGAAAAGGGACAGAAAGATTATTTATGGAATTAATACCTGAAAATTTCCCAACTCTCAGGAAAGAAATCAACTTACATGTCCAAGAAGCACAGTGTACCCTACTTAACAAAAAATCTGAATAGACCTACTCCAAGATATACTACTCAGAATGTCAAATGTTAAAGATAAAGAGAAAATTCTCAGAGCAGCAAGGGATAATCAAACCATCATGTAGAAGGGATGCCCAGTAAGACTTAGTATGGATTTCTCTTCAGAAACCATGGAGGCAAGAAGACAGTGGTATGATACAATTAGGATACTGAAAGAGAAAACCTGCTAGCTGAGAATTCTTTATCCAACAAAGTTGTCCTTCCAATATGAAGGTGATCATAAAATAGTCACAAGCAAACAGAAACTTAGAAAATTTGCAAAAAAAGAATCCACCTTTGCAGGAAATATTAAAGGAAACCTTAAAAGTTGAAATAAAAAATCAGGAGAGAGAGGCCTGGAGGACAGTATAGAAGAAAGAATAGAGAAAGGATAACCAAATATTAAAAAGATAGACAAAAATATGATATGGTATATGAAAAACAAAGAATAAAATGATGGAAGTAAATTATGCATTTACAGTAATATCATTGAATGTGAATGGATTAAACTCCCCAATCAAAATATACAACCTGACAGAATGGGTTAAAAAATATGAGCCATCTATATACTGCTTATAAGAAATTTACCTTAGATTCAAGGATATAAACTGGTTGAAAGTGAAAGGTTGGAAAAAGATACTCCATGCAAATAGTAACCAAAAAAGAGCAGGGGTAGCTATACTAATATAAGAGAAAACAGATGTTAAATGCAAAAAAGTTATGAGATACAGAAAGTCATTATATATATTAATAAAAGGGACAATCCACCAGGAAGCTATAACAGTCATAAATATTTATGCAACTAATCAGGGTGTCCCAAAATACATCAGAAAATTTTTGGCAAATCTGAAGGGAGAAATAGACATCTATGAAATAATCATTGGAGACTTCAACTCCCCACTCACATCATTAGAAAAACTAGACAGAAGATCAACAAGGAAACAGAGAACTTGAACAATATGGTAAATGAGTTAGACCTAACAGATATATGCAGAATGCTGCATCCAAACTCAACAGGTTACATATTCTTCTCAAGTACCCATGGATCTTTCTCTTGGATAGACCACATGTTAGGGCACAATGCAGCTATCAATAAATATAAAAAGATTGAAATTATGCAAAGCACCTTTTCAGATCATAATGTAATGAAACTGTAAATCAATAATAGACAGGAAAAAAGTAAATTTGCAAATGTGTGGAGGATGAACAACATGCTCATAAATAATCAGTGGGTCAAAGAAGAAAGTGAAATCAGTAAATATATTGAGACAAATGAAAACAAGGACACAACTTATCAAAACTTATGAGATACAGCAAAGGCAGTCCTAAGAGGGAAATTTATAGCCCTAAACACTTATATTAAAAAAAGAACAAAGAGCTAAACTCAAATATTTAACTGAACAACTACAGGAATTAAAAAAGAACAGCAAACCAATCCAAAAACAAGCAGAAGGAAAGAAATAATAAAAATTAGAGCAGAAACAAATGAAATTGAGAACAAAAAAACAATAGACAAAATAAACAAAACCAAAATCTGGTTCTTTGAGATGATCAATAAAATTGAAAAACCCCTAACTAAACTAACAAAGAAAAAATGAAATAAGATGCAAACACAATCAGAAATGAAAAGGGGGGAAGTTACAACTTAACCCACAGAAATAAAAAGGATCATAAAAGGATACTATGAGAAGCTATGTGCCAACAAACTAGACAACCTGGATGAAATGGACAAATTCCTAGAAAGGCACAAACAACATACACTGATGCTACAATAAATGCAAGAACTTAACAAACCAATCACATTTAAAGAGATTCAATCCATCAAATAAAATAAATCCAGGACCAGATGGCTTCACAAGTGAATTCTACCAAGCATTTCCAAAAGAATTAACACCAATCCTGTTTAAACTCTTCAAAAAATTAAAGAGGAAGGAAAATTATTCAACACATTTTATGAAGCCAACATCACCCTTATACCAAAGCCAGATATAGACACTACAAGAAAGAAAACTACAGACCAATCTCTCTAATGAACATAGATGCAAAAATTCTCAAGAACATACTTGCAAATTGAATTCAATAGCATATCAAATGACTTATACATCAGGACCAAGGGGTATTTATTCCTGGTATGCAAGGCTGGTTGAACATAAGAAAATAAATCAACATAATATACCACATTAAAAAATTGAAGGAAAAAATCCACATGTTCATCTCATTTGACACAGAAAAGGCATTGGACAAAATTCAGCATTCTTTTTTGGATAAAAAACTTCAAAAAATAGGAATTGAAGTAAAATACTTGATCTGATAAAAGGCCTATATGAAAAACCCACAGCCAACATCATACTCAATGGGGAAAGATTGTAAGCTTTCCCTCCAAGATCTGGGACAAAGCAAGAATGTCCACTGTCACCATTGTTATTCAATATTGTACTATAAGTTCTAGCTAGGACAATTAGATAAAAAAAAAAAAAAAAAAAAAAAAAATATTAAAGACATCCAAATAGGAAAAGAGGAATTAAAACTCTCACCGTTTGAAGTTGACATGATCCTGTATTTGGAAAATTCTGAAGTATCCATTACTATGCTACTTGACCTAATAAATGAATTCAGCAAAGTGGCAGGATAAAAGAGCAACATGCAAAAATCAGTAATGTTTTTGTGCACTAGTACTGAACAATCTGAGAAGGAAATCAGATGGGAAATTCCATTTTCAATAGCAAAAAAAAGACTCAAATACCTAGGAATTAATTTATCCAAAAAATTACAGGACCAAATGCAGAAAACTAAAAAACAGTGCTAAAAGAAATTTAAAAAGAACTAAACAAATGGAAAGACATTCTGTGTTCATGGATTGGAAGATTAAATAACATGATGTTAATCTTACCCAAATTGATTTATAGATTCAATGCAATGCCAATCAAAATTCCAACAGCCTACTTTACAGAAGTAAAAAAGGCAATTACCAAATTCATTTGGAAGGGAAAGTTCACCCAAATAGCCATAAGCATTCTAAAAAAGAAGAATGACCTAGGAGGAATTTCTCTGCCTGACTGTGAAACATATTACAAAGCTACAGTGGTCAAAACAGCATGTTACTGGCACAAAGATAGGAACACTGATCAGTGGAATAAAATTGAGAGTCCAGAAATGAACCCTCATCTCTACAGCCAACTGGTTTCTGACAAACCTTTTAAGTCCATGTTAACAGGACAAAACTGTCTCTTCAACAAATGGTGCTTGGAGAACTGGATGTCTACAACCAAAACAATGAAAGAGGACCCCTATCTCACTCCCTATAGAAGAATCAACTCAAAATGGATCAAAGACCTAAATATAAAAGTCAGGACAATAAAACTACAGAAGAAAATGTAGGGAAACATCTTCAAGACCTTGTAGTAGGTGGTGGTTTCTTGGGCCTTACACCCAAAACACATGCAACAAAAGAAAAAAATAGATGAATGGGACCTCCTCAAAATTAAACACTTTTGCACCACACAGGACTTTGTCAAAAGGGTGAAAAGGTAGTTGACTCAATGGGAGAAAATATTTGGAATCACATGTCTGATAATGGTTTAATAACCATGGTAAATAAAGAGATGTTACATCACAACAATAATAAGACAAATGACCTGATTTTAAAAATGAGCTAAAAGACTTGAACAAATATTTGGCCAAAGAAGAAATGCAAATGACAAAAAAAAAAGAAAACATGAAAACATGCTCAACATCACTAATGATTAGGGAAATGCAAGTCAAAACTACAATTGCATATCATTTCACACCTTTCAGAATGACCACTATAAAAAAGACAGAACTGCAAGAGTTGGAAAGGTTATGAAGAGATAGGAATAGTTATTCACTGTTGGTGGGAATGAAGAAATGTACAGCCACTGTGGAAGTCTCGTGATTCCTAATGAAATTGGATATAGACTTGCCACATGACCCTGCAATGCCACTACTGGATACATACCTAGAAGAACTGAGAGCAGTGAAACAGATACCTGCACACTGATGTTCACAGCAGCATTATTCATGATTGACAAAATTTGGAAACAACCAAGGTGTCCATCAACCAAAAATGGATAAACAAACTGTGGTGTATACACATGATGGAATATTATGCAGGTGTACGAAGAAATGAATTTTAAAGCATATGACATGAATGAACCTGGAGGACATTATGTTGAGTGAAGCAAGCAAGACACAAAAGGACAAATACTGTATGATTGCATAACTATGAGCCAAACATATTGTGTAACATATTGTATGGTTCAAAAATAAAAGTTTACATATATCCAGTACATTTAATTGAGAAAAATATGTTTTCATTCATCTATTTTCTTTTTATTTTTCAATTATTGTCTATATTTTCAATTATTAAATGTACAAAAAAAAAAAGACCAA
>JAQZBX010114235.1:0-10037 GCA_029593785.1 Cabassous unicinctus
AAAAAAAAAAAAAAAAAAAAAAGCCTATAGCCTTATGCTCATTGTTCACTTCAAATCTTAAATTCTAAATTCTTCTTAAACCCTGCATGTTCCTAGAATATCTGCATATAGCCCAGTTTGGGTGAGTTCCTGGAATGTAAAATCATTTAAATATTTATCTACCATAGACATAATTAGTGAGGTTTTTTTGTTGTTTAAAGACATTAATGAGAGTAAAATTATCCAGAAAAATCATTGGATATTCCTTAGAAACCGTTAAAATTATGCTGAATCAAGGAAAACAGAGGTGCTAAAAATCTGTGGAATTCACCTTTTTCACATTTTGTTGCTATAAATTGTCTTATGTCAATTTTTTCATATTTTAAATTTTGTTTTCCCTTTAAATCAAATCACTTAGTGTCTAAAAGATTGCTCCTTCTACATTTAAAAAGTTTTTTTTTCTTTTAAAGCTGTTACACATATTATTTCATCTAGTGGTCTTTATCAATTCATAATAAAATGCACCATGTAGGAAAAAAAGAGAGATTTTTCCTATTTTATTGCATACCTAAAATCCACAAACTTCAAAATGAGTTGTGGAAGTTCAGAGACAATGAGAACGAGAATGTGAAACAGAGGAGAGAGGTTGTTATTGATTGACTGCAAGGGTAAACATTGAATGATGGTCTAAGCAATAAATGTTTCTTTCTGAAGGAAAAAAAAAAAAAGGACATTAATGGATTTCAATAATCACGTTTTGGATGACCTATGAAAGGACATAGCAAAATATTTTTAACTACTAACTCTATAATATACTCCCAGAGCCTTGAAATGAAATATTAGCAGAGAACAGATCATGTATTCATTCATTCATCAAACATTTATTGAGCCCTACTATGTGCTAGCCAATGGGAGTACAAAAGATGATCACCACAAAACCAACACAGTAAAATTCCTACATCCATAGAGTTTACATTCAGCAGGAGTTGATTCTTATCTCCTCCATGAAGCTTCCCTCAAGTGCTCCAAACCACAATGTCCCCTACCTTGTTAAATCTTAATGCATTTATAGCGAAAGCCACACAGTTAAAACTTAATTGAATGCCATCTTGGTAGACTGCATTATGTTCCCCAAAAGATGTGTTCTTAATCTTAATCCACATTCCTATGGGTGTGAACTTATTTGTAAATAGGACCTTTTGAAGATGTTTATTATTAGTTAAGGTGTGGCCAGCTGAATCAGGGTGAGTCTTAATTCATCTTTTTGGAAGCCTTATAAAGAGAAGACCATACAGAAAGAAGCTAGAAGTCAGCCAAAACCAGAAGAGCAGACATAAGGAGAAAGAGAGATAGCCATGTGATGGGAGACAGAGTTGCAAGTCAAGGAACCAAAAGAATTGTGGCAATCTAGTACCAGAACACTATAGACTCTGTGGAGGAAGAGTGACCTTGCCTATGCCTTGATTTTAGACTTCTACCTCTGAAACTATGAGTCAATAAATGCTTGATGTTGAAGCCAACCTATTTTGTGGGATTTGTTATAGTATCCTGGCAAATCAAGACACCATCCTTAGTGACTTATTTCACACAAGTGTGCTCTTAACTGTTAAGCTCCTTTAGTACAGAAAGAATATTTTGTGCTTAATTTTTATGCTCAGTCCCATGACATTTAATGTAGTGCCATAGAATGCAGTAGCTGCTTAATAAATATATACTGATTGATAAAAACATGGAAAGAAACTTATTCATGAACCTGGAGAAACTTTTTGGTAAGGCTAGTTCTTAATTATCTGTGGTAAGAAGATAGCTAATTCAAAAAGGAAGAAACTCTACAAATCATTTTCATTTGGCTTTGGGATACATTTCCACACTGAACTTTCCATTTTGGTCTTTTGGTTTGTTTGAGGATACATTTCCAACAAAATACCGAAGGTGCAGTGTTAATTCCCAACTGCAGCTGAAGCCGAGAGGTTGTCTCATTGAACAAAAAGATGGGATGGAATACTGAAAACACCTATTGCTTGGTTAGCCTGCACTACAGTCAATTAGCAATTAAATCACCTTGTACTGCCTGTTGTCTTCTCAATGTGAATTTTACCCTCTGGCCACATTTCTCCTTGAAAGCAGGCAACATACATTAATCTTGTTTTATAGGTATCATACTTCATGGAGTATGCAAGTATCCTCAAACTCCATTTGTTGTCTCTTCCTCTTTTATATCCAAAATGAAAAGTGTAGGGATTTGCTAAACACTGAACATATGGATACACCTTGAATAATGAAATGTAAACATCCTGCTTCCTCCATAGGCACTCACTATATTTTAAATATTGTACCTTTTCTCTAGTCTGAAAGCAAACTTTAGATAGAATATAGATTTTTAAAAAAACTTGGTAAAATGAACTTGTACAAAAGAAGACCACGGCTGTTTCTAAAGAGCAATATATTCCTTGCAGGGGTGGGGGGAGGGGGTATAATTTATTTCCCATTTGTGAGGTAAGGCAGAATAATAACTGACTACTTCCAAATGGATAGCATTTTCCATTTTGCAAAGCATGTCCAAAATCATTATTATACCTGTATTAGTCAGCCAAAGGGGTGCTGATGCAAAATACCAGAAAATCAGTTGGTCTTTATAAAGGGTATTTATTTGGGGTAGAAGTCCACAGTTACCAGGCCAGTTACCAGGCATAAGTTTCTTCCCTCACCAAGGTCTGTTGCTACGTGTTGGAGCAAGGCAGCTGCCGATGTTTGCCAAGGTTCAGGCTTCTTGGGTTCCTCTCTTCCCGGGGCTCCATTTCTCTCCGGGCTTAGCTCCTCTGTTGCCTCCACTAGGTCAACTATAGACTATCAGGTGAACGGCTCACTTCTCTTCTCCTGGGGCCTTCTCTCCAACATCAAAACTCCAACATCAAAACTGCTCCCACTGTCCTCTGCCATGCCTTTTATATTTGATTCCCTCACCCACCAAGGGGTGGGGCTCAACACCCTACTGACGTGGCCCAGTCAATGCCCTAATCATAACTTAATCATGCCCAGATGAACAGATCAGTTTACAAGCATAATCCAATATATATTTTTGGAATTCATAATTACATCAAATTCCCCAACAGCTACAATACCTAATACTAATAACAACATATGTGAGGTAGGTAAGCCAAGTATTATTGTTTCAGTTTTACAAATAGGGAAACTGAGCACCCTTCTCGAGGTCATAATGACCAAGGCTAGACCTTAGATTTATTGAGACCTAGACAAAATATATTTCCATTCAGGAACATTAATTAAAAAAACGCTTTGCATTTGTATAGAGCATTAAGGTTTGAAAAGTATTTTTTATACAAATAAGGCAAATAAAGGAGACAGTATTTCTTAATAGTTTTGTGCAAAATGAAATGGGAACTCTTTAGGTTCTGAATCAGGGCCATGATAAAGGAATCTAGGGATCAGTAACTGAAGAGCAGCTATGCCCAAATTTTATAGTGCTTTTTCAGATGTGAAAAAGCCATTTACTAAATATTTGTTTTTGATGAGGTAAAGAAAGATTACCTTCACCCCCTGGAACTATTTTCAACTCAGTTACTCATGCCTTTTCTCTCTCTACTCAGATAACACCAGTTGGTGATTAGATTCTTTTTGTCTCCTCACTGATGATTTTTGGAAAGACTTTTCTATAGTTTTGTTTGCTTCTTTGTTTTTTTCCACTGATTTTCCATTCTCACCATTGGTGAGACTCTTAGCTTTAAATGAATTGCTAAGTTGCAATCTTCTCTAGTTGATTATAATTTTATGTATCTATATTTATATCCATTCTCAAAATCCATTTGGATAATTTTCAGTGATGTTAGTTATAAATTTCTCTCCATTTCTAACCTCACTAATAAAAAGTTTGGACAATGTAACAGAATATTGTTTTAGTTTGCTAGGCTGCTGAAAGCATATACCATAAAAGGGGTTAGCTTTAACAGTGAGAATTTATGAGTTTACAAGCTTACAGTTTTGAGGGCAGGAGAATTTCTAAATCATGGCATCATCAAGGCAAGGCTTTCTTTCTGAAGACTGGCTGTTGGTGATCCTTGGGTCCTCTGCCATATGGCAAGGCACATGGCGGCATCTGATGGTCTCTCCCTTCTTTTCCAGGCTTTGTTGCTTTCAGCTTCTTGCTTCTGTGGCTCTCTCTTTCTTTTACTCTTTATTCATTCTGTTTATAAAGGGTTCCAGTAAAAGGATTAAGACCCATCCTGGGCCATGCCTTAACTGAAGTAATCTCATCCAAAGGTTTTACTGAAAATAGGTTTATAACCAAAGGAACAGATTAAATTTAAGAACATGATATTCTGGGAGTACATACAGCTCCAAATCACCACACATGCCATCCTGTTTAACTTTGCAATGCAAAAGAGATTATCATCACATAACTATTAAACATATTGAACTTGCTTCCCTTTCTTTCATTTTTTTCAGACTTCACATTACAATGCTATTTCGCGTCCTTTATCTTAAATTTTAAAACCAGAAGAAAAAAAATAGTGTACATTCAATGAAAAGCTAAGTTTACTTGCTAAGTTTACTTTTAAAGGCTATACCTCAAACAGTTCTTAACTAGAAATAAGTGAACAAGCTTCTGTTATAGTCTCTGTTATGAAAACAGTATGTGATTGAGATTTTGTTACAAGAGTATATTGCTATTACTAGCTGTAAATTGTGGGAGTATTTAACATACCATGCATGACCTTCGTAATGGAAAGTAAAAAGAATTAAAGAATTTTAGTAAATTTAGTAAATTTCAAATTAAAGCAAAAGGTAGCAAATTTATAGATTCAGTGCTTTGAAATCCAATTTATGGATTCTAAACACCAAAAATGAATGTAGATCATATCTATATCTATGTATAGATACATGTGTATGTTATATATTCTCCTGTACACATGCATACACAAAAAGCACAATCATATTGGATAATTTAGTTTTTTCAGGCTTCTTTTTTGTTTCTTTCTACTCAATGAGAACAAATCCCATGAAAGTTATTTTTTTGTGTGTTTGCGAGACAAAGCAGGTTTATTAAATGCCTGTGGAAGGGCAGGAGATGGGGGTCTCAAATCTGCCTTCCTGATTTTTAGGATTTTAGGGTTTTTATGGATTCAAACAGAGGAGGGTAGAATGGTTACCATCACAATAGTAAGTATACACAAGGGTAAGCCTAGTTTGGTCTAATCATAAACAAAGGTGAGGCTAGTTTAGAATGACAATCACAATACCATGAAAACCCTTTTATTAAAAAAAAAAAAAGAACTTTTAAAAATACATATATTTTTATTAGAGAAGTTGTGAGTTCACAAAACAATCATGTACAATGTACAGAATTCCCATACATCACCCCTCTACCTTTTAAGCTCTTGAAACTTAGCTTCTGGGGAGAATGATGAGAATTTCTCAGGTTGGGGGTACATTAACTCATTCAGACAAATTAAGTCCTGTTTACGTTCTGAAAAAGATGATTTCCCAGATGAATCTCTTGTGGCCTGAAAGGGTTTTTGCATCTTTTAACTGAGCAATATATTCTTCTCCTCACCATTAGCATCAGGCACCAAATGTCTATCAATTCCCTGAGCAAAGTTTGAAAAATGTAGCTCATAAGCTCATAGTCTATGTAAATTCAGGCTGAATTTCAAATGGGCAAGAGTCTTCAAATAGAAAAGTTTTGTGCTAACAGAGACTAAAATAATAAAATAAAATAAACATACGCTCCATTCAGACGGTTTCTTAGAATATGATTTCTATCTAAGATTCTGTCAAGAGATAATTCTCAATATCTGCATTTCAAGCAAAACATAATAAAGGAATAACATGTTATTATGGTATTAATAACATGTTAGACCCCTTTCTTTTGTCAAACTGAGGTTATGCCAGAACAACAAGCTAATGTTTTCTATTTACTTGCCAGAATGTGAATATTATTATTAATCACTACACAATGAACTCTACCCTAATAAATAAACATTTACTAAGCACGTACTTTCTACAAAGCATTGTGCTAGGCTTGCTATAGAGTACTTAAAGATAAATAAGAATCTGTATCTCAAAAGAGTTTATAACTCAGTGTGCAAAACAGACATGCACATAAACAGCATAGGCAAATCAACAAGTGCAATAATCAAAGCATTAAAATGTTATGAGAACACAGGGGGCAGGGAAATTAATTTTGATTGCTATGATTAGGGAAGGCCTTCTGGAGGAGATGGTATAAGTGAGTAGCTAATTTTTAAAATAGTTTATAATTCTGTCAAAAACAAAAATTTCCTACATTTGAGGGAGTTAAGAAAGGAAGAAATAAAATAGTTTCACAGTGAGTAAATGTGGAATTCACCTCAGATTTATGATGCTTTCTGACTTTAGAGGCAGCACAATACCATGGTTAGGAACAAAGGCTTGGAGTCGGAAAGACTAAGACTTAAATTCTGGTTCTCACTACTCTACTTACTACATATGTGATGTCATATAAGTGGTTGAACCTCTCTAGCCTTCAGTTTTCTTCTATTTAAAACGGGGTTACTAGCAGTACCTACCTTATAGGATTGCTTTGGGGATCATTTGAGAAATTTTGTGTATGTGTGTGTGTACCTTCCTAGTGATTGGCATATGGCAAATATTCATTAAATAGTTGCTATTACTTCTACTTTATTACCATTTCTATTTTTATTATTATTAAAATGATTAGGCCTTCTATTTCAATTCAATGCATAAATAATTGAACTCAAAGCTCCCAATATTATTACTTAGAGTAAATATTTCAAAGAATGCTATGCCTCTTCCTTTAAAAAAATATTTTCCCCAGGTAGTTTTCTGAAACAATTTGCTTTTCAATGTATGCATTATCTCTATTATTGACCATTCCTTTTTGATCCTCTATCTTTTCTCCCTGGGCAGTCGCTTAAAAAAAATTGCTTTGAACTTCCTAATTACCTGGTTTGAGACCAGCAGGCAATTGAGGGTGAGTAGAGAGAGTCAGAGGTGGTGAACTTTCCCTCCAGTCTGGTCTAAAGTTCTTGGATTTTCTTTATGAGCCAAAAAATAGCCCGGATTACTACATCTTTACAAAAAAAGAGGGTTTGCTTAAGGTTTTTTTTGGTCAATTTTATATGGCACTGTCCATCTAAAATCTATTATTAGCATGTTCTCTAAGGTAATTTAATATTATTTGTGGTTGAATAATAATTCTGTTAGGTTTTCCATCTATTTTCAAGTGATTCTCTCAATAAAGAACAGTGGAATAAAAATTAACTTAATTGTAGTACAGTGGAGACACTGATTCTGTTTTGAATTATCTGGAAAGGAAAACGTGCTTCCACAGAAAGTTGATTTCTAAGCACATGACTCTCCCTCATTACTATGAGGAAATCCCAGGTGTTGATCATTGACAGGGTGTTAATATCATTAATATTCTGTCAGCACTTCTTGTCAATGTATTAATGGTGCTCCTGCTGCTCAGTCATTCCCTGTCCTCCAGTCGGTGAAATGATTTAGCTGGCAATCAATCAAAAAGCTAAGCTGATTTTGGGCAACAGACAGCCCTACCATTGACAAAATCTATGTGAGTAAATGTAAGAAATTTGTCAACAGAGTATAAGCAGTAAAGTCAACATTGTAGTTAATATGCTTTTTAGGCAGCTTAAGATGTTAAGAATGTACTATAACATATAATAAAAAAATGTAAGAAGGCTTGTTTTAAGAATGCTCTTCTTTCCTGTTGTAAAAAAGAAGGAGCTGTAAGTGAAAGTGATGTCTTGATTAAAAAAATGAAAAACAAAATTCTTTCATAGTCACACGAATTACCACTCAAGAAGACAAAAGCTGCTAAAATGGGAATCCACATGCAAAGCCAAGTCCAAGAGAACAGGCAGAAGCACTGACAAGCATTCTGTTCACAATGCTCCCTCTCACCTCTCAAGCACGGGTTATTTCTTTTATTTGGAAACTGGATGTGATTCTGAACTTTCCTTCCACCAATATTTGCAATAGGTGCCAAATACAGGCATAAACTACATAATTCCAGTAAAGATAAAAAGAGATGACCCCTAGAAATTAATGAAGTAAGAAATTAAAGAAGAACAATGGGACTATGGCTCACTACAATGAAAAAGGATAACTGTGTTCAATTTTATTATCAGATAAGGAAACTACTACTTGTTTAATAAATGGGAACACTGGAAAAAGTTCAAGTATGTAAAATGAGGCGGTACCAGACACATGGTAAGCATTCAATAAATGGGAGTGAATGTTATCATTACCTTTATCATTTACTAAAATTTAGTAGAGATTCTATTTCAATTCATTGTACAATTGAACTAAAAACTTCCAAATATATGAGCATGAAACATACTAAGAACTTCCTTTTTAAAAAACCAGGATATAGCAATAATTTCCCCATATGATTATCTAGATTTTTGAACAATGTGCTCTTTAATACATAGAGTGCTATAATTTCCATTATAGACAATCCCCTTTGATCTTAGAACTTCCCTTCTGTGATTCATGAGAACATTTCCCCCATTTCTTCCTCTTTTGTAGCCTTGTAAAATCATTATTGTTATTCTTTTTGCTTCATTCTTTCCATCTCTTTTTACAAATCTGGAACAAACAGCCAATTTTGAGTAGGGAGAGGGAGGTAGAGATGCTAGACTTCCCTGTGAAGCCACTTACTGCTCTTCAGGAGGCAGGAAATAGCCTGGACCACTTCATTCATAAGGAGGGGTTTTACTCTTTTTTTTGTTTTTTTTTTTTTTTGCCATTTTTTTGGGTTACATTTTCTTTAAAACATATGAATCATCCCTTCTTATACTGATTATACTTTACAAGCATGCTCTAAAAGGTGATTCAATGCTACTCCAGTTCCTGAGAAGAATTATATGAAGGAAACTTTTACAACCATAAGCATAGCCCACCACTGCCTGACAATATTCTTTTTGAAGTACTAGGTAAAAGTTGGGGCTTACTAGCTGATTTCCATTATCTCTAGCTACAATGTTCTGTGATTCAACACACACTGACTGAGGGCCTACACTGTGCTAGATGGTGGACAATGTGATGAGTATATAGTGATTAAGAACCCTGACATGGTCCCTCAGGGGGATTGAAAGAGAGCGTGGAAATGTGAGACTGTGAGCAGCCTGAGGTCAAGTGTACCACTGTATTTCAATGGCCTGGCAATGCCTAGCACACTGTAAGTGTTCAATCAATATTGTTAAAGAGCAAGGATAAACACAGGCTGCTATGGGACCTAGCCCAAACTGGAGATTTGAATAGTCAATTTCCATGCTCAGTTGTTCTCTGGCTGTCATGTTATTGCTGCTAACTAGAGCACCATTGCTGTTCTGAAAGCCCAAAAGTGTGGCAGTGCTATTCAGTTTTTGAACTCATAGTTCCCATTGGGAGATTACTGTTGAAGTAGGTAAGGTAACTTCCAAGGGAAACTGCCCCAATACTTGTACCTGTAGTTATTCAATTTAAAGGGCCAGCAAAATACTTTATTGGCAGGGAACAGAAACATTGGAAAGATCATCCAGCACAAAGACTCCTATACTAGAAACAGAATCATGATTCTAATTTTAAAACAGATCAAGTATCCCACAATAAAATATTCTCTCTTGGTACTACCACAAGAGTAGAAAAAAAATATTAGGTAGGCACCAGAACTCACATAAGATATAAATATAAGTTCATTATGGATTTTGTCACTTCCTAGAAGACTGATATTCTTAAAGGGTGTCCAAAGAGTCTTCCAAAGTAAGAATAATTTGGGCAATGGTTTTATCTTTGTAATTCATTAATTTGTATTTTTTAGCCAACTTGATTCAATATTCTAACTTTCTGTGAAATAAACTGCTGCATATTTCATTTTGTGTTTTTTTTCTCTAAATTATGATATGCAAAGTAACAGCCCCATACATTTTAATATAGTTTTCAATCCCTTTGTGGACAAATAGTGACACTTTATTGCCACAAATGAAGAATATCCATTCATCTGTAACATACAGACACAGAAGGCTCTGGATTTTCAT
>JAQZBX010114236.1:0-10034 GCA_029593785.1 Cabassous unicinctus
ATCATATATAAAATGCCTCCCATAACCATAGACTACAAGCAGCTAAGGGTGGGGCTTAGATGCAGAAATTGCTACAAGTAAAAACCTGGCTTCTCCAAGTCTCTCTGTGCTCCTGGGAAGTAGAGAAAGGATCCAGAAGCATAACTTGTTCCTATGGGGACAGAGCTATTGGTTCTGCCATGTGGCTGCTTGGTGAGGGTACAAAGGAGTCAGCAGTATGTACTGCCACAGTCAAGTGCAAGAGATGCAGAAGGATCTGAAGAATGAGTGAACTGAGATGGGGTTAAGACACCAAAGGAGGTTTAACTAGTCACAAGGACAGACCATAAGTTGGCCAACTGTATCCTTTGGCAGCAGTACAACTGCATGCCTAGAAATCGGGTAGAAAAGTGTGATCCCAAAGAGGCCAGTGAAGACCCAGAGAATAGTGAAAATACCCTGCCTCATGATATTGCCTTCCCTACATATACACATTCCATTTTGGGAAAGTGCAGGCAGAGTGAGAAAAGCCTAGAAAAACTGATTTTTTTTTTAAACAACAAAATTTTAAAATCAAATAAGACTGTTTATAACCAGAAGATACATAGAGAACTTTAATTTGTAAATTTAGTTTGTTTTCCCTCTTCTTTCTTACTTCCACTGTCCAATGCAGTGCAAGAGTATGCATGAATGTTTTAGTTTTCTCAGTATTGCCAAAGCAATGTACCAGACATGAATTAGCTTTTACAATAGGGTTTTATTAACTTATGTGCTTTAAGTTCTGAAGTCCGTGAAAGTGTCCAAATCAAGACTTTTCTCCCTGAAGAACAGCTGCTAGTGGTCCTGGATTCCTCTCACATAGTAGCAGGGCACAATGGAGTTGTCTGCTGGTCTTGGTCTCTGCCTTCTCCTCCATGTCTCTTTGCCTTCTATTTCAGGCTGCTCCACCTGTGGCTTTTCTCTATTCAGAATTCATTAATTTTAGCTTCTGGAGACTTCTCTCTGTCTATGCATTCCTCTCTGTATCTGAGGCTTCATCACCATTTATAAAGGACTCCAGTAAGAGGATTAAGACCCACCTTGGGTCACATAATCTAATCAAAGGCCCTTAACTGAAAAAAAATTCAGAAAAATGTCCTATCTACAATAGGTTTACATGCACAGGAATGGATTAGCTTTAAGAACAGGATTTTCTGGCCTCCACTAATGCCTGAATCTGCCACGGTGAGGAAGTTTAGATAAATTATAATATGTAATGAGGTTATATATGTATATAAAATATTTATATATACATTTATATATAATTTCCTTCTAAATATTCTGTTGTATTTTCACTCACATCTGTGATATTAATGAAATTATATATGGTGGTGTATCATTTTGTGCACTGTTTGTTATACTCTTTGCTAGAAAAGTTTTGCTTTTGTTTAGTATTCTGAATTATTCTAGTGAAAGGATTATACATAAAATGCAATTTAACAGTTAACTTTCACATATCTAATTTGAACATCACAATTAAATTTTTGTACTTTTCCTTGGCCAGGTTTGTTTTCATTAAACAGCTGTAAAATTCTCTTAACATCAACAGATGTGCTTCTCTGAACTTTCGTGTTATTACCGACACTTAGGCGTAGTCAGATGCCTAGTTGACACGAGAGTTTGACATTATCATAAAGAGAGCAACAAATTCAGAAAACATGTGGCCTTGCATCCTGTTTAATTCTGTTTATCTCATCAGTTAATTTATGAAACAACAAATATTTGTTCCACATTTTGCTTTAAATTCATAATCTTCAGTACATGTTCTAATGAGTATCAAGGTTGTCCTTTTCAGACAGTCCCAGGGATAGTGATGTTGCTTAATGTGTGATATCTTGGACTTCTGCCCTGATTCTTACAGAGCTGCCTTGCTTTCATCTGTTGTACATATTGGCCTTCTGGAGAGTGTTTGTTTTTATATTAAAGAAAGGGATCTACAAATAAAAGGAGAAGTAGGAGGAGAAAAAGAAGCAGCAGAAAAAGAGACCAGGAATGAAATATAGGAGGGAGGGAGAGAGAAAAAGAGGGAAGGAGAAAGGAAAGAAGGAAAAGAAAGAGATTGTCAGGAGGAATGGTTTTGTTTTTCATTTTCTACATATTAAAGTCATAGACATTCCAAAATTTGTATGTGGAACATTCTAACATGTATCTTGGTAGAAGTTGAGAATGTCCTTCTTATAAGCTACCTGAAATGTTTCTTCTGTAAATTTGAATTTTCTCATTCAATACTCCTTATGCTAGTTATGAGATAATGAGAGAGAGTGGGAGAGGGAGAGAGGAGAAGGGTGTCGTAACATGAAGGTCAGCTTTTTTTTTCTTAGTGTCTTTTGCAAATGTTGCCTAATATCTATTGGTATTGTTATGGACTCAGAGTCGCCACATACCTTCTGCAGTCATTGGTGAATGGCAATCGGTCTGGGTCCTGCAGTGAGGATCTCTATTACTGCCATCTTCTTCAGATGCCTGTACCATTTGGCAAGTGTTCTGCCTGACTACTACTGAGTTTCCATCTGTCACAGCTCCATGCAATGTCTAGGACAAGCACTTCAAAAAGGCAATTGCTCCACTCTCTATCGGACTTAAAACATAAAGAAAAAGATAACACTGTGGGTGTTTTAAACAACAAAACAAAACAGAGGCTCATTTATTGAGTATTTTTTACAGGTCAAGAACTCTGCATGTTTGCCTTTTACTGAATGCAAAACTCCTATAAGATAGCTGTAGATTTGTGAGGGAAACCAGGCTCACAACTTCCAATGTGTAATTCAAGCCCCAAACTATTTTGTTTAAAAGCTTGACTATTCATTTAAGGCTATAAATTTTCATACATTGAAGATTTAATGCAATTTTTAGGAGATATAAAAAAGTCTTCATTCAAAGTATCAATTTCACCTTTAAATGTCTTCATTGAAATCATCTCTCTAGGCTTTGTTTGCCCTTTTTGTTTTAGACTATTTCATTCAGTTATTACATGGCCTGATCCCATTAAAATATAGATCTCCTCCAGATATATATATGCTTTCTTTTTGTTCTAAAATCTTCCTATAATTCTTACCTCATATAGGAATACGCACAAAATTACTTCAAACAGACTGAAGGCCGTCTGGATAGAAGATGCTTCATGCTGAACCTACTCCATGGAATACTGGTGTTCCCCACTTTATCTCTTCCTCACCTATCTACACACACAAAAATATTCCTTTCCACCTACCTGATGGATTGAACACTACTTATCTTTCAAGACTCATGAGAAGTATTCTCCCATCTATGTATCCTCTTCTGATCCCCTGAGATCCTCAATATTGTTATTTCTTTGCTGTGTTCCAACCATATTTTTATAAAATAACTCAGCATGTTCCTTTATGTTTTGATATCTCTCTCTCCTATTAAACTGAAACCCTTGGGAGCAAGTACTGTATCACACTCATTGTTACAATCCTACAGCCTAGCTATATACAAATCACACAAAAGTCTCTCAATAGTTATCATGTACATACAAAAAGCAATTTATTTTCCAACATTTTGAAAACTACTTTGAAAAGCTCTGTGATCTGCTTACTCATAATTTAGGAAAAGGGATTTATTCAGAAGGTTAATTTCCTTATTTAAAATAATATAATTTTTGCAGAAATAAAAGAAGAAATTGTATGTTGTTAGTTTTTAAAATTTACTGCATGGAATGATTTCTAAAGTATATAGCATTATTTTTCTAAAAATTATAAACTGATATTTAGAATAATATTATAAGACCTTTCATAGATGCCCACAATTGTCAAAGCACTTATGAAAAATTAAACTTAAATGACCATAAAACTGAAAACCCTGATTTTATGACATTAAAGAGAGCTAACTTTTTCCTGACATTGTACGTGCTTCCTGAAAAATAAAAGTGTACCATCTAATTATTGTTATACAAATTATCTGCATTAGTGAAGTGCTTGCAAATGAAATGCAGAACTGATCAATGACATAAGGCAGGATTTGTAGGACATAAATAGTAAAACATAAAACGTGTAAAAAGGGTTTTGTAGGGAAAATTGAGTCCATATTCCATTTTACCTAAAGCTCTATTTAGCAAGACTTCCTTTTATTGCCATGCAATCTACCAAGCATGAGTAATTTCCGCATCAATTCTTTTATCGAGTGGCAACATAAACACTCACACTTACTGAAATAAAGGCGAAGGAGCATTATAGTTGCTCCATTTAAGCAGCTATAGTTAAGGTTGTGTCAGCATTTCCATTATATACCCAGTTTCTTGAAGTTTATAACTTGCAGTAAAAACTAACCCTTGGGTTGAATCTTCGCTTACAGAAGTATTTTTCAGTGCAACTTATGGAGATATAGCTGTAAGACACCCCATTTTTGTTAATGGAAGCCAGGCCATGAATCCCTTCCTGACACATTGAACAGATTTATCCTGTGACTTCCCTACTGGGAGAAAATTATTTTTATCAAAATGTGAGAAATATTTTGATTTGATTTCAGTAAAGTTATATTGTGTATTACCTATCCCATATAGGAATGAATCTCTGATGGCTTTTCTGTACTTCTGTAAAAATTCACATTTTTCCTAAAAGTGACCTTGGCAAAGTATAAATTGTTTTGTTCTACTCAAGTGTAATTAAAAATAAGATTACTTTTTCCTTCTAAATATTTTGAAGCATTTTCTTTCTTTAGAATGTCATCTGAAGCTAGAAAAAAATTGAAAAAAGAAAAATAATAGAATAATTATGAATAGCATCCTACTTTTACTTACAGTACCTACATGTGTTTCCTTTGAATTCCAGGTATTTGCTGATAATTATTTTTATTACAAAATATAATAAAACCTCCAAATTCTGACTTTTATGAAAACTTGAAAGATACATCACAAAACAAGTTACTACAGAAATTAAACACTTTTATGCTATCATTTAAATAAGCAAAATCAATATCAATTTGAAGTTTAAAATATAATTTACCCTTTTAAAAAATTTTTAACACACACACTCTTGTCATTTTTCAATACATAAAACTCCCAAATGCTATAAGAATTAGATAGCATATGTTCTGAAAAAATAAAAAAAGGCATTAAAATCAATTAAATCAATGACCTTTGAGGTAATGACAGGCTATAAGAACAAACTGTAATGAACCAAATCTCCATCAATTGCAAAATCTACCATAAAACTTGTAAAATTTAATATAGTTGTCAAATAATTCATAATATAAATCTAAAAACAGCTAATAAATTAAAAATAGCAAAATGAATGCAATTAAGCATAGGCTTAAATATTGTTTGACAAAAGTATACATGCATGTTTAAAATTAATGTCACTATTATAATCAACCTATATTTTTGTTCAATTAATACATCTAAAGAAATTAAATGATTTATATCTAGTTTTAGTTTCTCTATCATAGAATCCTCCATCTCATACTTTTATTTTAAGACTCCAAATGCAAACCGCATTTAGGATTTTTTACTTTGCAAGAATATTGAATATTTTCTTTTTATATGAACACTATATAATATCTAATTTAAGTGGATATATAAATATAAATGGAAATTTGGTTTAAATATGGGTTTGACATACCCTTTTATCATTGTATATAAGAATATATGAAAAAGGAGGCATATCTAATTAGAAACTTGTAACCCATAATATATTAAAAAAAACTCTTAAACTCAATTATGAAATGAAATTAATTAAAAAATGAACAAATGATTAGAATAGATGATATACAGATTGCTAATAAACGTATCATTAGTCATAAAGGGAATGCAAATCAATGAGATGCCTCTTCATGCCTATTATGATGGCTATTATAAAAAAGAAAGACATTAAATGTTGGCAAGGTTGTGGAGAAATTGGAATCCTCATACATTGCTTGTGGTGTAGTAAAATGGTACAGCTGCTTTGGAAAACAGTGATAATTTCTCCAAATGCTGAATGTCAAGTTACCATATGACCCAGCAATTTGAATTCAAGTATATGCCCAAGAAAAATGAAAATACATGTCCACATGAACACTTTCATAGCAGCATTATTTATGATATTTATAATATCATTTATAATAGTTAAATTTGGAAATTGTTCAACAACTAATGAATGGATAAACAAGCTGTGGTATATTCATGCGATAGAATATTATTTGGCAATAAAAATGATATACTGATAGATGTTGTAACATGAATGGAACTTCAAAACATTCTGAGTGAAAGAAATCATCAGAAAAGACCACATATTGTAGGATTCCATTTATGTGAAATGTCCTGAATAAACAAATCCATAGAGACAGAAAGATTAGTGGTTGCCTAGAGCCAGTGGAGGAGATGAGGCTGTGAGTATGAATGACTGCTAATGAGTATGGGGTTTCTTTTGGGGGGTGTTGAATATATTCTAATATTATATTAAGGGTTTGTAATGAAGGTAATAAAAAGAAAAAAAAAAGATTGTAATGATCATGGCATAACTCTGTGAATATACTAATTATCCCTCAACTCTGTACTTTAAATGGGTGGATTTTATAGTATGTGAAATACATCTGAATTAAGCTGTAAAAGAAATTGTATGTACTGCATGGATCCAAAATAAATATGCTAATTGAATAAGCCAGACAACAAAAGTACATACAGTATTTAAAACTCAAGAAAATGGATACTAATATATTAATCTATGGTGACAGAAAGCAGATCAGTGATTGCTTGAGGATGGTGGGGGGCAGGAAGGGGTGGGAAGAAAGGATAAAGTGCACAAGGGTATTTTGGGAGTAGTGGATATATTCACTGTTTTGATTGTGGTGATGGTTTCCCAAGTGTACGTATATAGCAAAATATCTCAAAGTGTACACATTAAATATTTAAATAGTATAGTTTATTGTATGTGCCTAAAAAGGTGTTAAAATTGTATTATTTTAATTGGAATGTTGCATTTTCCAGCTTTAAGAAAATTATCTTTTCTAGACATAAAAAGCTTAAAAATGCACACAATAAAAATGTTATGTGAGTTTGCAACAGAGTAAAAATAGGTGGAACATACACATCCACTATATATCTATATCTATATTGATATTATTCTTTCTTTCTATCTATGTATCATCTATCTATCTATCTAAATTCTACATTCATTTTGAACTGTCAACATTCACAGATTCCAATACACAACTCTAAAGAGAGGTGTGATACCAAATCTAAGTTAACATTAAAAATACTACAGTGATTTAAACCTATTCTGATTTATTAACTCATCGTTCTTGAATCCCCCATCTTTATGTCCTCACCTCTGTCTTTATCATTCACTCTAGATCTTTGTATCATTAAAATAATTCTCTACTTTTCATGTCCTTCTCAACCTCTTCTCTCCTGCTTGTTCTTTTCCTTTTATACATTTTAATTCAAGGGAACACTATAAATTAGACTGTTTTCCACAACCAAGTTCTGAATCAACTTAGAATACTAAAGAGTAAAGCATATGAAGAGCTGCCTTATCTGATACAGAGAATACTAGAAAACATGGCTTATTTTTGTGGGAAAGTGGATTCAAAATACCGAACCTCAGAATTAGATAGAAAATTCAACTTACACCAGCAGTTCTGGAAAACCTATGCTCGAGGCTTATTGCACAACCCAAAGGAATTAAGGGCACGTGATTTCTTCAGGAATGCCAGGTCCCAAGAGGAAGAAGTGAGGAAGAGTAAAGCACATAGCAAGCACTTCCTCTCTCCCTTCCAATCTCACTGTTGTTACATTCCTAAGACAGAGTGTGTGAGCAGGAAAGTGAGAGTCCAGCAGCTTTATATGAATAGTTTCCTCCACATTGAAGAAAAGATTAGGATGAAAAGAAAGCAAGAGCTGAAATCCCATGACCCATGAATAGAATCCCTCCCTTTAAAAAGCTTCAGCTTCTTGTTTCCTTTCTCTCACAATCATAATGGCCTAAAATAAAACACAACACTTCTCACCCACCTACCTCTCTCTTTGTTCAGTCCTAAAATGAAACAGCTCAATATAGTGCTGCCTAACAATTTACTGTGTCCTAGTCAATTAACTCTCCCACTCTCCAAGATGACTAACTCATATTTTCTCCTTTCTTTCAACCTCCAATAGGCCTCCCACTCTCCAATGATTAACTCAGATTTTTTTTTTTACTGAGAACATATAAATAATCAGAAGCAAATTATTTCTTTTCCTCAGTACCACTTTTTCCAACTTTTTAAAAACTTTACTCATGTAGATAGTCTATTTTGTCTCTAGTTCTCATGGATGAACTTTGTTGCTCCAATCTAAGGCCAAAGATTCATATTTCGCAGTGTATCCCATTTCATCTTCCAGTTATCCCTCTTTTTTTCTTTAATCTCATATCTCTTTTCTTATTTTACCTCCATTTTGGCCCCACATATCCTTTCTGCTGTTATCTGCTTCTCTTAAAGAAGACAAACTCCTTAAAATTGTTTTCTCTTCCTGCCATCTCCCCTTCCTCAGCTCCAGCTATCTCCAATCAGGCTTTTAAGGCTACCAGTGATTTCTATCTGGCCAATTTCAATGATTGGTTATGCACATTCATATTATTTAATTTCTTGGAAGCATTGGGAATAGTCAGGTAGACTTTTCTTCCATGCATTTCTGATTTATCTTTAAGGAGTCTTAGTCCTAGTTTGTCGCCTACCTTACCGATGCTTCTTCTCAGTCTCCTTTGTTGGTTCCTCTTCCTCTTGCCCACCTGTGATTGTTCTCATGTCTCTGATTCCTAGTGCCCTGTCAATATTTTCTCATACCCTAGGTAATCTCAGAATCTCTCATGTTTGTTAAATCCTCAATTTGCTAAAGAATCACACATTAAGTTTTTGCCATGTTATCCCAAAGTCCAGAATTAGATTTACATATACCTACTCAACATATATCTAACTGGGTTTTCAAATAACGTCACAATCATAGCACGTCCAAAAAACAGAGCTGTTTCTCAGTTCAACCAAAATTCAGTTTTACCCCAGTTTCCCTCATTTCGGTGAAAGGAAGTAATATGAATATAGGACTCATCCCAGATTACCTCATTTTTATTCCTCACATCCAAACCTTCAGCAAATCTTATTGGTTCTGCCTTTACACTTCTTATCAAATTAGACCAGTTCTCATAGCACTATTTCTGCTCATAACCCAGTAATGGCTTTTCAACAGACAGGGGAATGATATATGTTTTCTATGACTGTATAACAAATTACTATAAATTCAGTAGCTTAACACAATATGCATGTATTTCCTCACAGTTTCTTTGGCTCTGAGGTCAGGACACAGCTTCATGGGACTCTCTAGCCAGGGTCTCCCAAGGCCACATCAAGGTCCTCCAGGGCTATGGTCTAATCAGAGGCTCAGGGTCCTCTTTCAAGTTTGCATGTTTGTAGAAATCATTTCCTTGCAGCTGTAGATCTCACAGTGACTTGTTTCTTCAAGGCATAGCTTGTCTCTGCTGCAAATACTCTCCTTCTAGACTTTCTAGGATTTCCTGATTAGTCAGGCCCACCCAAGATAGTCTCTGTTTGGATTATTTCAACATCAACTCATTAGGGACCTTAGTTACAGCTGTAAAAATCCCTTTTTGCCATATAATGCATCCTTTTTTTTTAAAAATTTTTTTTATTTGTAAAATGATATATAATACATATGCATATATGTGCATTTGTTTACATAAATGTTATTTGTTATATATATATGTATACATTTTATAAAGGTGCCTAGATTACCCAAATATTACTCAGAAACTACAGGGATTCCCATGCTCCCCACCGCCCATACCCCCAACAACACCCCACACAACCATTCCCCATCCGCGTGGTACTATACCCGCAATGGATATACACATCCTGGGGCCTTGCCACCAAGCATAGACCACAGTTCACATCACAGGCCACACTCTCTCCCACCCAGTTCTGCATGGTATATTCTGATGGAAAATGGCCTACATTCGTCGCTGCTTCACCACTCAGGACAACCCCCAAAGTCCGAAAAAAGCCCGAGCATTTCAACTGCCCCTCCT
>JAQZBX010114237.1:0-10034 GCA_029593785.1 Cabassous unicinctus
GATGCCTAGACATCAGGAAAAAATTACAGGTCATACTAACGAACAGGAAGATATGGCGAAAAGAACAAATTAAAAATCCTGACAAGACAAAGGATTTAAAACAACTAATTTATGATGTTCAAACAAATCTCCTGCCTCAATTCAAGGAACTGAAGGAAAGTAAGACTAAAGAGATAGAGGGTATAAAGAAGACACTGGGTAAACATAAAGAAGAATTTGAAAGCTTGTGAAGAAAAGTAAAGATATTATGAGAATAAAGACACAATGGATGAGATTAAATATATATTAGAGGCATACAACAGCATATCTGACATAGCAGAGGAAAGAATCAGCAAATTAGAAGACAGATCATCTGAACTTGAAAAGACAGAAGAACAGAGAGAAGAATGTACAAAATTGAACAGGGTCTCAGGGAATTGAATGACAGTGCAAAGTGCATTCACATACACATTATGGATGTCCCAGATGAGAAAAGAATGGAAACATGACAGAACACATACTTGAAGAAATAATGACTGAAAATTTCCCAACTCCAACAAAAGACAAAATATCAAAGAAAGGCAGTGTACTCCAAGCAGAATAAATCGAAATAGACCCACTCTGAGACACATACTATTCAGCATGTCAAATGCCAGAGATAGAGAATTCTGAAAGCAGCAAGAGAAAAGCAATCCATGACATACAAGGGAGGTCCAATAACACTTAGTGTGGATTTTTCCTCGGAAACAACAGAGGCAAGAAGACAGTGATATGGTATATATAAGGTACAGAAAGAAAAAAATTGCCAGCCAAGAATTCTTTATCCGGTAAAACTGTCCTTCAAAAATGAAGGTGAGCTGCCTGAAAAAAAAATCTCCTAGGGTTTAGAACATCAGGGAAAGGATAGACAATACCCAGAAGACAGAGGAACAAAGGAAAAGAACTGCAATGACAAAACTGTGACTTAAAAGCAGCAGCTGCTACTGCTGGTGCCCTCCCCCACACTATAGATACTTTTGAACACTCAGGCCTCTGGGCCAGTGGCTACAGACAAAGGGGGCCCAGGAATCCACCTCCCCAGGAAAGGGGTGAGAGAGGGACACAGGCTAAGGTTGACTCAGCTTCTGACCCACAAATTTGGTCCACTGTGACCCACTAGACCTTCCAGCCTGGGTGGGGCCACGCCATTGTTTCTGGGAGCCAGCATGGGACTAAAAGGATCTGATCCTCTCAATCTCCCTCCCTACTGACTGGGACTGGTTGTTAAAGGCACAGAGGGGAGTGGAATTATTTCCTACCTAGGGAAAGTGAGGGGGCTGCCAGCAAAGGTTGGAGAACTGTCTTTGAGAAAGTTTGAATTATGAGGCTCTTAGCTTCCAGGCAGGAACCTCTATCACACAGATTCGGTCTGTGTTGCAACAAATACACTCTGACTAGGTACTGAACTGAGAGGGCTGCCAGAGCATGCCGTCTGCTGGTGGACAAAGGAAGCGCATGCGAGGAAATTAAGTAAGAGGCTTTTCTGGCCTTATAGCCTCCCTTCCCAAGGCCTAGGAAGCGGGTCTGAAGCCCATTACTGAGTCCAGGGCACAGTTTTGAGCAAATAACAGGGACAATCAAAAAGACCCAGGTTGACAGAAGAATCAAAGAAGAGCAGCAACACACAGCCTCCCGCCACTAAATCCCTACAAAAGAGAAATTGAGCATCAGAGTAAACTCACCATCCTAATCAGATGCCTATAAAGCAACAAAAAATTATGAGCCATACTAAGAAAATGGAAGAACTGGCCTAAGAAAAGGAACATATTACAACCCCAGAAGAGATGCAGTATTTGAGACAACTAACTAACGAGATGCACACAAATTTCCAAAAACAAATTAAGGTATTTAAAGACAATATGGCTGAAGAGATAAACAACATCAAGAAAACATTAAGTGAACCCAAAGAAGAATTTGAAAACCTGAATAGAAAAGTAACAGAGCTCACGGGAATGAAAAACATGACAGATGAGATCAAAAACATATTAGAGGCATACAACAGCAGACTCAAAATGACAGAAGAAATGATAAATGATACTGAAGACATAACTGTTGAAATTGAAAAGAAAAAAGAACACAGAGAAAAAAGAATGGAAAACATTGAGCAGGTGCTCAGGGAGTTGAATGAACACATGAAATGCAACAACATAAGTATCATGGGAGTTCCAGAAGAAGAAGAGAAGGGAAAAGGGGCAGAAAGAGTATTTGATGAAATAACAGCTGAAAAATTCCCAATTCTGGACGAAAGGGAATATATGTCCAAGGAGCACAACGTACACCAATCACAATAAATCCAAACAGACCTACTCCAAGACACATACTATTCAGAAAGTCAAACATCAAAGATAAAGAGAAAACTCCGAGAGCAGCAAGGGAGAAACAAACCATCACATACAAATACAAGGAAAACCCAGTAAGACTTAGTGTAGATTTCTCAACAGAAACCATGGAGGCGAGAAGACAGTGTATAATGTAATTAGGGTACTAAAACATAAATACTGCCAGCTGAGAATTCTTTATCCAGCAAAAGTGACCTTCAAATATAAAGATGAGTATAAAATATTAAAAAACAAACAGGAATTATTAAAGGAAGCCTTAGAGCCCGAAAAAAAACGACAGGAGAGAGAGGCTTGGAGGAGAGTATAGAAGAAAAATTAGAACAAAGGATAACCAAAAGAGTAAAAAGACAGACAAAAATAAGAAATGACATATGAAAATCAAAGAATAAAATGGTGGACCAAATAATGTATTTACAGTAATATCACTAAATGTGAATGGATTAAATGCCAAAATCAAAAGATACAGGCTGACAAAATGAATGAAAAAAGCATGAGCCATCCATATGCTGCTTATAAGAGATTCACCTTAGACTCAGGGATACAAACCGGCTGAAAGTAAAAGGTTGGAAAAAGATACCCCACAGAAATAGTAACCATAAAAAAGCAGGAGTACCTATACGAATATCGGACAAAACAGACTTTAAATGCAAAAAAGTTATAAAAGATACAGAAGACCACTATATATTAATAAAAAGGACAGTCAACCAGAAAGATATAACCGTCATAAATATCTATGCACCTAACCAGGGTGCCCCAAAATAAATGAGGCAAACTCCGTAAAAACTGAAGGGAGAAATTCTACAATAGTCGTTGGAAACTTCAACACACCACTCACATCATTAGATAGAACAACTAGACAGAAGATCAACAAGGCAACAGAGAGCTTGAACAATATGATAAATGAGTGAGACCTAACAGACATATAGAGAAGGTTGCACCAAAACACAATGGGTAATACATTCTTCTCAGGTGTCCATGGATCTTTCTCCAGGATAGACCATGTTAGGTCAAATGCAGCACTCAATAAATATAAAAAGATTGAAACTATACAAAGTACCTTGTCAGATCATAATGGAATGAAACTGGAAGCCAATAATAGATAGGAAAGAGGTAAATTCACAAATGTGTGGAGGCTAAACAACACACTCCTAAATAATCTGTGGGTCAAAGTAGAAATTGCAAGTGCAGTCAGTAAAACGAGAACACAACTTATCAAAACTAATGGGATACAGCAAAGGCAGTGCTGAGAGGGAAGTTTATAGCCCTGAACACCTATAATAAAAAAGATGAGCTAAAATCAAAGATCTAACTGAACAACTGGAGAAACTAAAAAAAAAGAACAAACCAATCCCAAAGTAAGCAGAAAGAAAGAAAGAATAAAGATTACAGCAGAAATAAATGAAACTGAGAACAAAAAAACAATTGAGAAAATCAACAAAACCGAGAGCTAGTTCTTTGAGAAAGATCAATAAAATTGACAAGCCTCTAACTAGACTAACAAAGAAAAAGAGATAAAAGACGCAAATAAATACAATAAGAAATGTAAGGGGGGGTAGTTACGACTGACCCCACAGAAATAAAAAGGATCATAAGAGTTTATTATGAGAAACTCTATGCCAACAAACTAGACATCCTAGAAAAAATGGACAAATTCCTAGAAATACACAACCTACACCAATAATACAAGAAATACAAGAAATTAACAAACCAATCACATTTGAAGAGATTAAATCCATCATCAAAATTCTCCCAACAAGCCCTGTATGATGTTATGCATGTTTGTTCTGTAAGATCATGATGTTTACTGAACACTTATAGTTTATGTATGTTCATGTATGAATGATATACTTCAATAAATTGTTTTTTTAAAAAAAAAAATCTCCCAACAAAGAAAAGTCCAAGACCAGATGGCTTCACAGGTGAATTCCACCAAGCATTTCAAAAAGAATTAACTCCAACCCTATTTAAACTCTTCCAAAAAATTGAAGAGGAGGGAAAATACCCAACACATTTTATAAAGCCAACATCACCCTAATACCAATGCCAGATGAAGATACTACAAATAAAGAAAATTACAGATCAATCTCTCTAATGAACATAGATGCAAAAATTCTCAACAAAATACTTGCAGATAGACTCCAACAGCACATTAAAAGAATTATACACCATGATCAAGTGGGATTTATTCCTGGTATGCAAGGCTGGTTCAACATAAGAAAATCAATGTAATATACCACATTAATAAATTGAAGGGAAAAAAACTATATGATCATCTCCATCAATGCAGAAAAGGCATACGACAAAATCCAGCATCCTTTCTTGATAAAAACACTTTGAAAGATAGGAATAGAAGGAAAATTCCTCAATATGATAAAAAGTATATATGAAAAACCCACAGCCAATATACACAATGGGGAAAGGCTGAAAGCTTTCTTTCTAAGATCAGCACAAGACAAGGATGCCCACAGTCACCACTGTTATTCAACATTATACTAGAACTTCTAGCTTAAGCAATTAGTCAAGAAAAAAAACTAAAGACATCCAAATAGGAAAAGAGGAAATAAAACTCTTCACTATTTGCAGATGACATGATCCTATATTTAGAAAATTCTAAAATTACTATGACAAAGTTACTTGAGTTAATAAATGAGTTCAGCAAAGTGGCAGGATACAAGATCAACATACAAAAATCACTAATGTTTCTGTACACTAGTATTAAGCAATCTGAGGAGGAAATAGGGGACAAATTCCATTTACAATAGTAACAAAAAGACTCAAATACCTAGGAATAAATTTACTAAAGAAGTACAGGACCTAAATGCAGAAAACTACAGAACATTGCTAAAAGAAATCAATGAAGACCTAAAGAAATGGAAAGACATTCTGTGTTCATGGACTGGAAGACTAAATATCGTGATGACGTCAATCCTACCTAAACTGATTTATAGATTCAAAGCAATACCAATCAAAATTCCAACAACGTACTTTACAGAAATAGAAAAGGCAATTACCAAATTTATTTGGAAGTGAAACTGCACCCAAATAGCCAAAAGCATTCTAAAAAAGAAGAGTGACATGGGAGGAATTTCACTGCCTGACGTTTAACATATTACAAAGCTACAGTGCTCAAAACAGCATGATACTGCCATAAAGCTATATAGACATATCAATCAGTGGAACAGAATTGAGAGTCCAGAAATAAACCCTTACCTCTACTGTCAACTGGTTTTTGACACACCTACCAAGTCCATGTTAATGGGCCTACACGGTCTATTCAACAAATGGTGCTGAGAGAACTGGATATCCATAACCAAAAGAATGAAAGAAGACCCCTATCTCACTCCCTGTACAAGAATCAACTCAAAATGGATCAAAGACCTAAATATAAAAGCCAGGACCATAAAACTACGAGAAGAAAATGTGGAAACATCTGGATTCTTGGACCTTACACCCAAAGCATGCACAACAAAAGAAAAAATAGATAAACAGAACCTCCTCAAAATTAAGTACTTTTGCTCCTCACAGAACTTTGTCAAATGGATAAAACAGCAGCCAACTCAATGGGAGAAAATATTTGGAAATCACATGTCTGATAAGGGTTTAATATGCATGATATATAAAGAGACATTATAACTCAACAATAAAATGACAAACAACCCTATTTAAAAATGGGCAAAAGAGGGAGTAGATGTGGCTCAAATGGTTCAGTGCCTGCCTACCACACGGGAAGTCCTATGTTCGGTTCCCGGTGCCTCCTGAAAAAAAATAAAATAAAACAAAACAAAACAAAACAAAAAAAACAACTTAGGAAGTTTATTCATTCATTTCCCCATTGAAGGGCATTTGGATTTTCACGAGATTTTGGCAATTAGGAACAGAACTGCTATAAACATTCATGTAGAGTTTTTTGTATGAACTATGAAAGATAAAATGCACTGGACAGTTAAGGAGATGGTTTTATTGAGGCTACTGCAATAGGGAGAATGTTCACCAATGCCTAACATTTCAAGGAAAAGTAAGGGGATCTGGGGTATTACAGAGGCAGGTAAATGAGGGAGTCATCTACGAGTCTTATGGGAGTCTCACAGTAAGATGGCATAATTGAGAAGCAGAAGTGGGTTTAAAAAATAGATAAATGGGATATTCTCAAAATTAAATGCTTTTGTGTTTCAAAGACCTTTGTCATGAAGGTGAAAAGGTAGCCTACTCAACTGGAGAAAATATTTGAAAACCACATATCTGATAAAGATTTAACATCCATGATATATAAAGAGATCCTACAACTTAATGATAAAAAGACAACCCAAATAAAAAATGGGCAAAATACTTAAGTAGACATTTTTTCAAAGAGGAAATACAAATGGAAAAAAAAAACATGAAAAGATGTTCAATATCATTAGCTATTAGGGAAATGCAAATCGAAACTGCAAGATATCATTTCACACCTATTAGAATGGCCACTATTTTTTAAAAACAAACAGAAAACTATAACTGTTAGAGAGAATATGGAGAAATAGGAATGCTTATTCACTGTTGGTGGGAATGTAGAATGATACAGCCACTGTGGAGGACTGGTGGTTCCTGAGGAAGTTAAATATGGAGCTGCCATACAATCTGGGAATCCCACACCTGAAAGCAGGGACACAAACAGACATTTGCACACCAATGTTCACAGAGGCATTATTCACAATGGCCAAGAGATGGAAACAACCCAGGTGTCCCTCAACAGAAAAATGGATAAACGAAATGTGGTATATACACACGATGGAATATTATCCAGCTGTAAGAAGAAATGAAGTTGTGATGTATATGACAACATGAACTTGAGAGCATGATATTGAGTGAAACAAGCCATACACAAAAGGGCAAATATTGTATGCTCTTACTAATATGAACTAAATATAATGAGCAAAGTCATGGAGTTAATATCCAGAAAATTGGTCACCAGAAGACAGAGTGAGGATAAAGAATGGGGAGCTGAGACTTATTTTGTGCAGAATTTGTAATAAGGTTGATTGGAAATGTCTGAAATTAGACAGAGGGGATGATAGCATATTAGAGTGAATGTTTAGCAGTGCCAAAATGTGGGTATGATTGTGGTTGAAAGGGGAAAGTTTAGGGTTGTGTGTGTAACTAACAAACGATGAGTGTGGTTAATAGTACATATATAATAATGCTCTCCCATGAATCAGAACAAATGTATGCTAATATTACAAGACATTAATAATAGGGTGGTAGTGGAGCATGTGTGGCTCAGTGGTTGAGCACCTGTTTCACATGTACGAGGTCCCAGTTTCAATCCCTGGTACCTCCTTTAAAAAAAAAAAAAAAATTGTTTGCGGAGCGGACATAGCTCAGCGGTTGAGCGCCTGCTCCGCACATACTAGGTCCTAGGTTCAATCACCAATACCTCCTAAAAATAAAAAACAAATGAATGAGTGAATGAACAAATGAATAATAAGACAGTATTTGAGTGAAAATGCACCTAAAGCAAACTATGGAACTGTAGTGAATAGTAATATATGAATATTTTTTCATCAATTGTTTAAAAAAAAAATCATTAGTGACAGACCAGACACAAAGTACCGAATATTGTTTGGTTCCATTTATATAAATTGTAAATATAAATAAAATTATAGAGATGGAATTAGAGTAGAGGATATGTTTGGCCGGGGAAGGATAGAGTGATTAAGAGGTTACTGGTGGTGGTTTGTGGGAAGATGGCTGACAGGTTAGGCAGGTAAGGCTTAGCTCTCACTAAAACAACAGAGAAAAAACCAGAGGCTGCCTTGGGGACCTGCTTTGGGGTACAGCAAACCAGGACAGTGCTTCACAACTCCCAGAAGAGTGAGGGTCAGAGAGACAAAGAAGCCAAAACAACTAATCCTGAGTTATTAAACTTCCCGGCTGCCAGGAAGGGCTCTCGTCTCCCACCCCCGAGTTGTTAAATGGGGTAACACTCCTGGCGAATGGTATCTAACTGAGAGTAGAGCAGACGTCTGCCTCCACGAGAAGGTGCTCTGAGTCCTCTAGGAGGGCACTGGACAGATAGGGAAGCCAGGGGGAAATCAGGGGTTGCTGACCTCGGTGGCTGGAAGTGGCACACAAACCAGACCCTCAGGGTGAATAGACTACGTGGAGCCCCTGGACACCTGCCCCACAGGAGTGTGACGGCAGATTCCGTGCAAGGAAGAGGGGTCTGGGAGGGCAGAGAGTGATTTTGTTGTGGTGAGTTTAGCCAGCTGGGCTCCCTTTCAATAGCAGAAGGGACCCCAATTCGACAGGGAGAAGGGAGAGGGATCTCCTCAGGCAGGCGGTCACGCCCAGCCACCTAGGTAAAGAGAGGCCTTACATCAGTGAGGAGGCCGAGACAGGCAGGTGAGCAGCACCACTCCAGGTGACTGCAAGGGATATAACATGCCCAAGGGAAAAGAGACAGATAGCCTTCTGAAAGGCTGACTAACTTACTGAGGCAGGACAGCTCTGTGGAAGAGTTCCGGCCTAGCAAATACGAGGCCCCTAGTTCTTCCTGGCTCTTCCTTGAGAAGCGATCTACGAGGTCATCAGGCATCCAGACGAGACTTTATGACAGGGAACATATAGACATTCTCTTTCTATTAGCTTTTCTTGGATCTCTTATTTTTTCAAAAAAAAAAAAAAAATGGTTCCCTTTCTTTAAATTTCCATTATACTCACTAAAACCCAGTTTAAAACCTGCAGAGGGCAGGCTGTAGGGTGAGTGATTGATGAAAACCAGCAGCCTGAGAAGATCCTTAGGGGTCTAAGAAGGAAGGCTGTTTTTCCGTGTTTATTTTTGTTTCTTTTCAATATTTTTTTTGCTGTCTCTTTTCTTTAAACGAGTTGCTCTTCTCTGGTTTCTTGCTTGTTGTATATCACCTTCCTTTGTTTCTCTACTTGTTTTTCTTTTCCTTTCCTTTTGTCTTTTGTTTACTGATTTACCCTACCTACGCAATTTCTTTTCTCTCCTTCATCTTTAGATCTTGTTTTCTGTTGTTGTTCTTTCATTCCACCTCTTTTATTTGGTCCCAATTTTTCTTGTTTTTATTTCTCTCTCTCTCTCTCCTTTTTTCTGTTTACTTTCTGTTTTTACTTTTTTCTTTCTCTATTTTCTCTTTTCTTTTCCCCTCTTCTCACCATTCCATCCTTCTAATTCATTCTATATAATTTTCTCCATTCTGTTTGTTTCATTTTTTCTATTCCATTTTTTAATCTTATTCCTCTGTGCTTCTTATTCATGGTAATTTTTCAATTTCCTAGGTCTTATACAGTTGCTGTAATACCTTTTACTATTATTATTACTATTACTCATTTTCTCTTCCTATCTCTTTCCTTTTCTCTGGTCCTAATTTTTTTTCTTTCAAAGGAACATAGACAACAACAAGGAAATAGAATAAGAGGAACAAAATGTCAAAGAGAAACTTTACCACTCACATAAAAACAACAACAAAATAAAACCACACAATAGAGAGAAGCTAATCAACTGAATAAACCCATCAAGATAAACAGATGCCTAGACACCAATAAAGAATGACAAGCAATACTAAGAAACAGAAAGACATGGCCCAGTCCAACGAACAAACTAAAAAACAGGAGGAAATGCAGAACATGGAACGACTAATCAGAGACGTTCAAACAAATATCATGAATCAACTTAAT
>JAQZBX010114238.1:0-10039 GCA_029593785.1 Cabassous unicinctus
CATTATGGAAGAATCTTTAAACATGATGGTGGGTGAATGAAGACAATTCAAAGAATATACAGATATAACTTGTTTATTTGTGCTTTGCTTTACTGTGTTTTGCAGATATTATGTTTTTGACAAATTGTAGTTTTGTGATAACCCTGTGTAAAGAAAATCTATCAGCACCATTTTCCAACAGAATGTGCTCACTTTGTGTTTCTATGTTACATTTTGGTAATTCTCACAATATTTCAAGATTTTTCATTATTTTATATCAGTTATAGTTATCTATGATTAATAATATCATGTTAATGTTTTAACTGTTTTGGGGTGCCTCAAAGTTTATCCACAAACTGTGTCCATATAAAATGAAAAACTTAATATAAAAGTGCATTTGAATTTTCCTAGAACAGCCATTCCCCTTTCTGTCTCCCTTTCCTTGGGCTTCTCTACTCCCAGAGATGCAGTAATATTGTAATTAGGCCAATTAAAAAAACCTATAATGGACTTTAAGCATTCAAGAGTCACACACCTCTCATTTTAAATCAAAAGCTAGAAATGATTAAGTTTAGTGAGGATGGCATATCCAAACTCAGATAGGTCAAAATCTAGGCCTTCTGTGACAAAAAGTTGCCAAAGTCATGTTTCAAAGGAAAAACTCTTCAGGCAAATTAAAACTGCTAATCTAGTGAGAGCCTGAGTGATCAGAAAGCAAAACACCCTTATTGCTGATATAAATTTCCAGTGGCCTGGATAAAAGTTTAAATCAGCCACAACATTCCCTCAATCCAAAGCCTAATCCAGCACAAGGCCTTAACTCTTCAATTCTATGAAGTCTGAGAGAGTTGGTGAAGCTGCAGAATAAAAATCTGACATAAACAGAGGGTTGTTCATGCAGTTAGGGAAAGAAGCTATCTCCATAACACAAAACTGCAAGGTGAAGCAGCAAGTACTGATGGAGAAGCTGCAGCAAGTTATCCAGAAGGTGTAGATAAAATCACTGAATGTAGCTAGAGTAAACAACGGGTTTTCAATGTAGATGAAACAATCATGGAATGGAAGAAGATGCCATGTAGTACTTTCATATATAAAGAGGAGAATTCAATGCCTGCCTTCAAACTTCAAAGGACGGGCTCTATAGTTAGTGACAAAGGAAGCTGGTGATATTGAGTTGAAACCAATGCTCAATTACAATAAGAAATCCAGCTTATCTTTTCTGTCAATGCTCTATAACAAGAACAACAAAGCCTGGATGACAGCACATGAGGTTATGACATGGTTTGTGGGATATTTTAAGCTCCCTGTTGAGACATATTGCTCAGAAAAAAGCTTTCTCTGTAAAACAGATTCCTTTTTCACAAAAAGTTTCCTTACTACACATTGACAGTAGCCTGGTCAACCAATAGCTCTGATGGAGATGCCCAATGAGATTAACATTGTTTTCATTCCTGCCAACACAATATCCTTTCTTTAGCCCTTGAATCAAAGAATAGTTTTGACATTCAAATCTTATTATTGAAGAAATATATTTCATAAGGCTATACCTGCCATGGATAGTGATTCCTCTAATACAACTGGGAAAGCTATATTGAAAACCTTCTGGAAATGATTCAGCATTCTAGATATAATGAAGAACATTTGGGATTCATGGGAGGAGGTGAATATATCAACATGAAGAGGACCTGAGAAGTAGTTGATTCCAAAAGTTGATTCCAACACTCATGCATGAATTTGAAGGGTTCAAGACTTCACTGGAGGAGATAAATGCAGATGTGGTAGCAATAGCAAGAAAACTAGAATTAGAAGTGGGGCCTGAAGAAGTGACTGAAATGCTGCAATCTCATGATGAAACTTGAATGTTTGAGGAGTTGCTTCTTATAGATGAACAAAGAAAATGGTTTAATAAGATGGAATCCACTACTGGTGTAGCTATTGCGAACATTGTTGAAATAAAAACAAAGATTTAGAATATAATGTAAACTTACTTGACAAAGCAGTGGTAAGTTTAAGAGAATTGATTCCAATTTTGAAAGGATTTCTATTTTGGGAAAATGATATCAAACAGCATCACATGCTACAGAGAAATATTTTGTGACAGGAAGAGTCAATCTATGTGGCAAACTTCATTGTTGTCTTATTTTTAAAAATTACCATAGCCACTCCAAACTTCAGTAATGAACCCACCCTGATTTATCAGCAGCCATCAACATTGTTGTAAAATTTTCTACCAGCAAAAAGATTATGACTCACTGAAGGTTCTGTTGATGATAAGCATTTTATATCTTAACATATTTTTAATTAAGGTATGTATAGTTTTTAGACATAATGGTGTACAAGTAATGGACTCTATTATAGTGTAAACAAATTTTCTATGCTTGGGGAAACAAAAAAAATTATGTGACTTAATTACAATATTTACTTTATTGTAGTGGTCTGGAAATGATCTTAAGACATCTCTGAGGAATGTATACCTGCATATTCTATGTTTATAAATATATAAATCAAAGAAGTTAAAGCTAATCTACAAATGATAGGAAGGAGGACAGTGACTCCCTGGGTTTGCAGGAAGAATTGGATTGTCTGCACAGGACCTGAAGAAACATTGAGGGTAGATAAGAAAGTTTTATATTTTTGATTATGAGTACAGTTACATATGTATATATATATGTCAAAAATCTTTGGACTGTACACATATTGGGTTCATTTTATGAAATGCCAATAACTCAATATATTTCATTTCATATATTTTCATTGCCTTTTGCACAATTATTTCCATGGGATCACTATTAATAATGTGGGCAGATAATGAGCACTTGATGATAAGCATGCCAGATATAGTACCTAAAGTAATGTTACAAATATCCCATGTTAACCCAAACAAACTATCTCCACAGATGTCCAAATATCTCCTGGTGAATTCAACTTCTACATTGATAACCACCAGTTTGCAATTTTTTCCCTTAATGCAAAAATCTTTGATCTAATTTTCATTTATGAGTATGGATTGAGCTTTAATTCCTATCACAACCAATAACTAGTAAAGAGACTGAATTGGCAATCAAAATCTGCCCTCCCCCCAAAAAAAAGGCTAGGACATATGGCCTGAAAAGGGGAATTTTAACAAACATTCTGATACAAATTAATACCAATCCTGCCCAGACCATTCCAAAAAACTGAAGAGGATTGAACATTTCCTAATGCATTCTATGACCCCCAAATCATCCTCATACCCAAAACAAATACAGTTACAGTTACAGATAACTTAAAAAAATCACAGACCAATATCTGTTATGAATATAGTTGTATAATCCTCAACAAAATACTAGAATACCAAATTCAATTGCACATTAAAAGCATTATACATCATAATCAAGTGGAATTTTTTCAAGGTATGCAAAGGTAGTTCATCAAAATATAAACAATTAATGAGATAAGTCACATTAACAGAATAAAGGAAAAAACACGATCATCCAAATTGATGCAGAAAAGGCAATTGACAAAATCCAGACAAAATCCAGCATCTCTTCATAATAATAGTAATTGAAGAGAACTTCCACAACATGATAAAGTGCATATATATTTTTTTTAAAAAAACCTTGCAGATAATCATGCTTAATGGTGAAAGACTTAAAGACTTCCCTCTAAGATTTTGAACATGACAAATATGCTGAATTACTCCACTGTTATTTAATATTGTGTAGAAAATTCTGTCCAGAACTGTTAAGAAAGAAAAAGGAAATAAAAGGCATCCACATTGTAAAGGAAGAAGTCAAAATTTCTCTATATGCAGATGACAAGATCCCAGACACAGAAAATTCTGAAAAATCCATAACGCATTTTCCTAGAACTAATAAATGAATTGAGCAAAGTGATGAATTTAAGATTAACAATCAAAAGTCATTAATGTTTCTATACACCAGCAAGAGAAAAATTGGAAAAAGAAGCCAAGGAAAATTTTCATTCTTAATAGTAACTCAAATAATAAAGTATCTAGGAATAAATCTAAACAAGAATGTAAAGGACTTGTACACAGGAAATTACAAACACTGCTAAAAGATAATGAAGATGACCTAAATAAATGAATGGATATTCTGTGATGATATTCTATAAGGCAAAACATCTTCAATATGTTAATCTTACTTAACACAATTTGTATATTCAATGCAACCCCTGTCAAAATTCCAACAGCTTTCTTTGCAGACATGGAAAAGCCAATCAATTATGTGGAAAGGTAAGGGATCTCAAATAGCCTAAGCCATCTTCAAAATAAGAAGATAGGTGAAGGACTCACACGTCCTCAACATAAATTTATTACCCAGCCACAATAATCAAAATGGCAGTATGCTGGCACAAATACAGTTATATACCAATGGAATCAAGCTGATATCTCAGAAATCAACCCTCATTTTTATGGTCAACTGATTTTTGCCAAGTGGGCAAGGAACTTTCCAATTGAAAGAATAGACTTTTCAAAAAAATGATGCTGGGAAAACTGGATGTTCATTTCCAAAGTAATGAATGTTGACCCCTATCTCACACTTTATACAAAAATCAACTCAACATGCATCAAAGACATAAATATAAGAGGTGAGGCATAACTACCAAACAGCTAGAAATAAATGTAGAGAAGCAGTTTCAGAACCTTGAGTTAGGTAATGATTTCTTAGCAGGTTGGCAGGTTGTTCCTAAATCCTCTGGATAGAGTTACAAAGCAAAAAGATGGTCTAAAGGCTACAAATTCCCAATAGAATGACCACTTGAAGGGCATGAAATGTTTACATGTACCCTGAAAGAAAGTCTTATTTTGCATAGCTGCAGACTTTACCTTTGTGAAATTCAGACCCAAAGCCTCATTGTATGAGTGTCTGAATCACAATGTAAATTGAATTCTCACATTGGACGGTGTCAGTGTCTGCTGTTATAATATTTTAGACTGGAACTATATTGGAACTCATAATTGGAATGCAGACATATTTGTTGATAATAATGAGTGAGGAGATATTAAAACCCTAAGTTTGCTGTCTTTGCTGGTAAACCTGTAATGCCTACCTTGAGGAATCAGCAACTCAATCTCTAATCTGCCTTGAGGAAAGAGCCATGCAACCACCTTAAGAGATTAACCCTGCTGAGCCTGATAAATCTTTTTACCACCTTTCCTGAGGAAGAAGCCCTTACACCTTTCTGAATATATAAGTCCTGTTTCACCAGATGAAACTCCATTGAAATATCTGGAGATAATTATCTTGAAAGACATTCCTAATGCTTCTCACCACACACCCCTACTACCTCTCTTTACTTCGAGACCCATAACTAGACTGAATTCCCTTCAGGCCCCCAAAAAGTGAGGTACAAAATGTGACCCATGAGGATGTGCTCTACACTGCAATAGAATTCCAAGAATTTTCCAATTTATATAGACAGAAATTATCGGAATATTTGCAGAAATAGTAAGTGCGCATGATAACTAGAATGAACAAAAATGGGTCAGGCTGAATATATTGATATGGGGACAATAAGCAGAGATTTTTTTTTTGAATGTTTTAGCTTGAGGGGTTAGAAAGAACTTAAGAGTTTGATAGGTGGTTGGCTGAAGCATGGACAAAAAGGTGGCCTACATTACCTGAAGTTGAAATGCCAGAACTGCCCTGGAATAATGTAGATGACAGAAACCCAAGGCTGAGAGAGACTGGAAGGTTAGAGGGGATTTATTATATAACACCTGCTCATCCATCCTGAGAATGTCCATAGGACACACTTTTCACCCAGACTGTGAGTAATCAATTTGTAAGACCAACTCCATCATCCTTGAAGAGCTCTATGGTCACTCATCCCTGTAGTTCAGATATTACTGTGGGAACTTTCAACAATGAGTCTTGATCCTTATACATAATGGGGATCATCAGATCCCAGGTTGGTGGAGACCAAGTGGCAGCTCTTAATTACTAAAGAAAAGGTGGGCTTAGCTACCACAATGGACAGGAGACTCAAAGCAGCATACCACATAGTCTGATTTTCAGAAATCTATGGCATTGTTTAGTACATCATGTGGTACCTAGATATGAAGTAGATGAGCAGTCTACTAATTTTTTCCTTATTTTTATAAGAAAAAGATTTCTAGATCAAGTGAACAAAAGTCTAATTTTAATTACATTACATACTTGAAACAGTTTAAAGACACAGAGCCCCTTGAATGAAGGGAAGGATGTGTCTACTTGTGGAAGGATCTGCTATATTGACAAAAATGTATGTGGTTAATCTTCCTTTCAGCCTTTCCCAAAGAGACCTACGATCCTTTACCAGGGTACTGTGCATTGTGGAAAAGGAAATGATCATATATTTCAGGAATTAAGAGACCCCAATTTGAAAGTAACATTAATTTTGAGACCCAAAACGTCACTGTGGTCCACTAGTCAAAGTATGGGCTTATGGAAGTCAGGTGAGTAATGGAGTTTTAGCTCAGGTCCATCTCACAGTGCGTCTAAAGGTTCTTCAGATCCAGCCTGTAGTTATTAGTCCAGAATATATAAATGGAATAAATACAATGAACAACTGGCAGTATCCCCACATTGGTCCTTGACTTATGCAGTGAGGACTAATGTGGTAAGAAAGGCCAAGTGGAAGCCTCTCCCGAGCAAAATAGTAATAAAAGGTAATACCACATTCCTAGAGGGTTTGCAGTGATCATTGCCACAATCAAGGGTTTGAAGGATGCAAGGGTTAGAATTCCCACCATATCCCCATTCAACTGACCTATTTAGCCTGTGAAGAAAACAGATGAATGTTGAAGGTTGACTGTGGAGTATAATAAACTTAACCATGTGGCAACTGCAATTGCAGCTGCTCTTCCAGATGTTTCATTGAATAAATCAACATATCCTATGGTACTTGGTATGAAGCTATTGATCTGGAAAATGCTCTTGTACTTAATTGCTATTAGTAAAGAGCACCAGAAAGTCTGATTTCAGCCAGCCTACCCAACAATACACCTTCCCTGTCTTATTTCAAGGGTATATCAACTCTCCAGCCTTATCAGATTATATAGTCTGCAATGACCTTGATCTTTTCTTCCCTTCAAAAAATTGTACTGGTCCATTATATTAATGATATGTTGATTGGTCCTAGTGAGCAAGAAGTAACAATTACCCTTGACATATTGACATGTCAAAGGACTGGAAATAAATTTTTAAAAAATTCAATGTCCTTCCAGCTCAGTGAAATTTCTAGATGTACAGTGATGTGCAGCATATTGAATTATCCCTGCTAAGATGAAGGATAAGCTGTTACATCTGTCCCCTCCTACAGCCAAAACAGGCACAATGCCTGGTTGGCCTATTTGGACTTTTGAGACAACATATTCTTCATCTGGGTGTGCTGCTCCAGCCCATTTACCAAGTGACCTGAAAAGCTGCTAGATTTTAGTGAGGCCTGGAACAAGTGGAGGTTCTGCAACAGGTCTAGGCTCCTGTGCAAGGTGATCTGCCACTTAGCTTATATGATCCAGCAGATAAAATGGTGCTTGATGTGTCTGTGGCAAAGAGATGTTGTCTGAGTCGTATGGCAAACCACTATATATAGGAGAGTCACAGCACATACCCTTAGGGTTTTGGAGGAAACTCTGTCATCCTCTGGAGATAACTACTCTCATTTTGAGAATAGTTTTTGGTGTGCTATTGAGACTTAGGAGAGACTGAAAGCTTAACCATGGGCTGCTAAATTACCATGAGACCTGAGTTGTTTTTCATAACTGGGTATTCTCTGACTCATAAAAAACCTAAATATGGATGTGGACAACAGCACTCAATAAGAAAATGAAAGTGTGATATATGAGATATTGCTTAAGCAAGCTAGTAATGAATAAATAAGTTATATAAGGAAATGACCTTAATGGCCAATGCCTCTACTCCTGCCACCTTATCTTCTCTTTCCCAAACTACAGCTAAAGCCTACTGGTGACTTCCTTATGATCAATTGAATGAGGAAGATAAAAATCAGGCCTGGTTTACAGACAGTTTTGAATGATATACAGGTGTCATCCATAAGAGAGCAGCTACAATGTTAGTATTGCTACTCCAGATCTTGTCTGTTTATTATTTGCATGGGGTATCTTTTTTCAACCTTTCACTTTTAACCTGATTTTATTCCTATGTCTGAGGTGATCCTCTTGTAGACAGCATATAGGTGGCTCATAATTTTTATCCATTCTATCAGTCTATGTCTTTGATTGGGGGTTGCAAGCCTTTAACATCCAATGTTATAATGATAAAAGAATTAATTTCTTCATTAATTTTATCCTTTGACTTTCTGTTGTCATATTGTACTATTTTCTGTTTTTTTTTTCCTTGAATTTACCCTTCTCCATAATCCTCATTTCAACAGTCTCCTTCTAGTCTCGTGCTCTTGTTTAATTTTTTCCTTTCAGGGTGCAGCATTCCCTATTACACCTCTAGAAATTCTCGTCTTTGGTAACATACTCTCTCGGCGTTTGTTTGGCTGTGGAGACTTTAAACTCACCCTCATTTTTGAAATTTTGTTAGATAGAGAATTCTTTGCTGGGAAGTTTTCTATTTCAGTGCCTTAAATACATCATACCACTGTCTTCTTGCTCCATGGTTTTTGATGAGAGGTGAGCATTTAATCTTATTGAGTTTCCCTTGTATGTGATGTTTTGCTTTTCTCTTACTGCTTCCAGAATCCTCTCCTTATCTTTGACATTTGCTTTATTTCCTCAAATATTCTTTCTGCCCCTTTCCCATTCTCTACCCCTTCTGGGACACCAGTAATGCATATGTTTGGGCATTTTGCATTGTCATTTAATTCTCAGAGTTGCTGTTCCATTTTGTCTTTTCTTATCTCTTTCTGTTCTCCAGTCTCTTCTACATCAGACGTTCTGTTCTTGATATCACTAATTTTGTCCTCCATCAATTCAAATCTGCTGTTATGTGCCTCTAATGTCTTTCTTTTATCTCATTCATTTTGTCTTTCTTTCCCAAAAGCTTTGTTTCTATTTCTTTGCAGGCTTTCAAATATTTCTTCATGCTCACCCAGTGTCTTCCTAATATCCTTTATCTCTTTAGTCTTATTTTCTTTCAGTTCTATGAACTGATTTAAGATATTTGTGTGACTATCATTAATTAGTTTTCTTAAATCCTGTACCTCTTCAGTATATTTTTCTTTGCCTTGGTCATCTCTTTTTGTTTCCTAATATGGCTTCTAATGTTTTTCTGATGTCTAAGCCTCTGGATATGTTGATGAGTTTATTCTGATGGTTAATTTTTCTGTCTTGCTTAGTGCTTTTTTCCTCGTTCTTCTTTTATTGTAGATTCAACTCAATCTGAGTCTTTAAAATTGCCAACTTAATTTATCAAAATGGGCCAGGGACTCACTAATGTGGAGCAGATTTTCTCCCACGATTTACAGTTGAGACAGACCTTAAAGTAGTTTTTCCTTGTAGTTTACTGGGCAGCCAGGAGATGGCACTCATCAGTGAACCTTTCTAAGGAGATATTCTTTCAACCTGTGATTCCTGGTGTTTCTGGTCTTGGCAGAGCTGAGATTTAAAGTGGGATCTGTTTGCCAAATTCACTGAAGATAAATCACTCTATTCACTCTTCTGTATCCTCTCTTTTCCCAGGAAAGAAGACATCCTTTCCCCTCTCAGTCAACTGCAGTGGACAACAGGTTTTATCCAGGCTGCATACCTTGAAGATGGTGGTTGGTGCATTTCCCAGTTATTTAGTAACTCATGGTTGTCATTTCTGTTCTTCATATCTTTGTTCCTTACATTCCTGTCTGCTGGTCTTCTGACACCCAAAATGTGTCCCTTGGACAGCTTTTGGCTCTTTCTCCATTGTTTATGTGAGAAAGATGAGCCCTTCCTCCTTAATCCAATGCCATCTTCCCAGAACTCCTTTTCATTACATTTTGTATGAGTTAATAGGTTTAAGAAACTTTTATTCTTTCCTCTGCCATAGGTTCAGAATTTACCCCTTCACTTCTTGGGCCAGTGCTGTCACAGCTATCATCTGGGAGACTGTAGCAGTTCTACTAATATTAACCA
>JAQZBX010114239.1:0-10036 GCA_029593785.1 Cabassous unicinctus
TGACTTTCATTTTCATCAGCAAAGGCATTATTATTTACACAGAGCTATATGCAAGAAACCATGGCATAGGGGGCTAATATAGTGGATGTCCTGGTTTTCCATTTTGCTGTAATAAATTGCCATGTTTGTTAACCAATTGGCTTAAACAACACAAATTTATTATCTTACAGTTATGTAGGTGGGAAGTCCAACGCTATACTAAAATCAAGATGTTGGCAAGGCTGTGTTCTTTCCTGGAGGCTATAAGGGAGAATGCATCCCCTTGCCTTTTCCAGCTTCTAGAAGACACTTACCTTCCTCCATCTTCCAAGTCAGCAGTGGGGGGTGGACTCCCTCTCACATCCCATCATTCCGCCCTCTTCTGTAGTCATGTCTCCCTCTCTGATGCTCTGTTCTATCTCCCTCATTCACTTTACTTTTAAGGGCTTCTGTGATTGCATTTGGCCCAGATAATCCAGGATAATCTCCTTATTTCAAGGTCAGTTGATCAGCAATCCTGATTCCATCTGCAACCCTAATTCCCCCTTGCCATTTAACCCTGACATATTCAGAGATTCCAGGGGTTAGGATATGGGTGTTTTTGGGAGACCAAGATTCTGCTCATCACAGTGGATTACTGATTCAGATTGGATTAGACTGGGTCTAAAATTTGGTCCTAATTACTATGCATTATATCTTATATCTCTTCAGGTTGACCAAAGATACCTAGAATTACAGCCATTTCCCATACAGGATGGTCATATAATAAATCAGGCTTAGTTTATCACCAGCATTCTAAAAACCAGACCTAGAGAGAAAAACTAGGTCTGGGGACACATGCATGGTTTCTAATATAGCAAATGTTTAGCCTACCCTGATTATCACAAAATCAGGACAGTGAGAATATTCACACAGTATACATATTTTTAATCAATCTGGCGATGAGAGGTATCTGATTGAGAAATTGGTAAATGGTTTCAAGGTGGTTCTATATCAAAAGGAAACAAAGAGATATATTGTTATCTTACACAGTGGTAGTATATGTAAATATTGGGAGTGTGGACTTTGGAATCAGGGTACCTGAGTTCAAATCCCTGCTGTCCTCTCCCCATGCACAATCCTTTGTAAGCTAGTTAACCAACCTGCGTCTCAGTTTCCTCATCTGCAAAATGGAAATGATAAAGACAGTACCCAAGTTGTTCTGAGGATCAAGCTGTTGTGAGGATATTCTTGGCATATAATGAGTACTCGATAAATGTTAGCTGTTGTCCCAGAGATATGCCTGGTTATTAGCAAAAAAAAATTAAAAAATTGACAGTGCAGGGGTTCACATTTGTATGAGAAGAGAAGTCAAGTGCAGCAAAATGAAAATTGCAAAAAGGCTTCAGGAGTCATAGAAAGAGACTTCTGGGTTTGAGTTAAGTGAAAATGGTTGTGTGCTGGAGAATTTAATGAATGAAGAGTGGGCTCCACGACCTGGCATTCGTGGCCACCCATGGGCCCTGGGCATCCTGCCTTTCTGTCTTTACTTTTCATTTCTCTAAATTATGGGAAGTCCTTCCCTTGATTATGCCCTAGGACTTTCCCAGCTCTGAGCCTTTGCTCAAGTTGTTCTCTCCCATTGAATAACTTCTTCTATCTCTGCCTTTTAAAAGATTAGCTATTCCTCAAGGCCTGTTTCAAAGAACATCTTCTCTATCAAGCCTTTATGATGCCATTTCCACCAAACAGCATTTATATTATAATTGATTCTGCCCACGTCTGTTCTTCAGGTAGGCTGCCTGAAGTCCTTGCTTACTTTTGCGTCTTTTCATCCCCTGGAGTGAACTCATCAAAGTGCTGTTGAACGGATGGTTGGTGAAGAAGGAGTGAACATGAACCTTCTCCAAAAAATGTTTTCTCAGCGTTTTTTTTTTTTGGTAAGAAATTAACTGGCGGTTTTTATATTGTTATACATTGTAAATCTCTTTCTTCTCTGATCATATACACTCTGCTCTTTTGTAACCTTCAGTACAGATGATGGTCACCAATCCTGAGTGCAAAAAGCTCTTCAGAAACTTGTAAAGTATCCAGATATCTAGCAACTGTCCCCAACATTCCCAATCAGGAGGTTTGAGGTGGGGACCAGACACAAGTTTTTGGTTTTTTTTTAAAGCTTCAAAATTGGTTCTAATGCATATCCAGGATAGGTAATTATTGACATGGTTATTGCAAAGAATTCCAGATTTAGGTTAATGGATGTTTCCTGAAAATAAACAGAAAAAGAAATCTCATCACATCTCTACTTCTGTTGTTGCTAAAAAACACACCTCTGATCATATTTTCAGGGGACATGTCACTTTGTCAGCCCATGCATTTTTAGCATATGAGGTTGAAGTTTGGGCAAAATGAGTCAGTCAGGATGGGAAATGAGTAGATATGATATGATAATGCTGCTGGAGATGAGGGATGGGGTGGGAAGGTGCCGTGAAACACTTTTTTTGGTCAACATAAAAAGTGTATTAGTTTTCTTTCTGCCTTTTTTTTTTTTTTTTATAAACCCTTAATATATTGAGATAAAGAGCAACATTACCAGTCATGGAAGAGAGAAATACACACACACACACATATGCCTGAGTGACAAAGCCAAATGTGGAACACAGAGAGTCCACATGGGCTTAACTGAGACATTTGCTCCAGGATAAGAATTCAACCAGAGTTACAGCAAACCAGGCTAGAGTTAGATTAAGAAAAGGACAGGGAACCTCTGTCTGCCCCTGAAATCTAAAAGATAAGATTTTTCTAGAAGATTCATCCTGAATCCACTTTACCTGTGTGAATAAAGTTGAACTGTAGGGGAAAGCATTTGTATTATGCATTAGCTAAAGGGGTCCTAACTTTAGTCATCCTGTTCCCTGCCAGTCAGAAGCTTAGCTGAGTAGAAAATATAGGTTGGAAAACAGAGGCATAGTACATAGTAAGAAAAATGGCTGAGGGGGTTCAGGATTCTGGGTTGGTCTTTTCCAAGTGTGATGGTTAGGCTAATAAGTCAACTCATCCAGGTGATTGTGCCCATTTGTTTGGTCAAGCAAGCACTGGGCTAATTGAATACAAGGACATTTATGGACTTTAGTCATCAGTAAGTTTACTGCATAGATGGCTGATTACATCTTCCATCAACCAGGGAGATTGCCATCAGCACTGAGTGATGTCTTTGGACAGCCAACATCTCCTGGAAACTCATCAAGGACCTTCACTGGACCTTCATCAGAGCCCCTGGTTTGCAGCCTGCCTAATCTGGACTTGTGCATCTCCATGGTCATGTGAGAGAATTTTATAAAATCTCATACTATTTACAGATATCTCCTGTTGATTCTGTTTCCTTAGAGAACCCTGACTAATACACCAAATCTTGCTCTGTTTTCTTGATAAAATTCGTAAATTTTATTGTCACAGAATAAATACAACCATGGCTTTTACTTCACAACCATGTAGTTTCATTTCATTTACAACAGCTGTAAGTTTATTTTCTTCTTTGTGATGTTGATGTATTTCACTGGATTATTGAGGGGCATAGGATCCACCCCCCACCCCCCATTCCTTTGACTTCTCTCATCCTATGCCATTGGAAGCAGATTTAAAGATTTCTTGTCCTGAATTCTTATTCCTTTTCCTTCTTTAAAACAAATGTCTCCTTTCCCTGGTGTTTTTCTTGGAATCTCAGTGTTGTAGAGCTGAAGGAACATTACAACATTCTCAGTTTGTAAATGAGTAAAATGAGAAAACTGAGGCCCAGTAATGAGAATGACTTGGTTTCTAAGAGAAATAGGGATTGGGGGATTCCCATGAAGAGGACAATCGAGTTGATCTGGATAATACCCCCCCGGGGGGGGGGGGGGGGAGGAAAATACAAAGGTTAGGGGATAAGAAACAAGTTAGAATCCCTCAGCCTATTGTTTGAAGATCAAGGGGAATGGTAGCTTGTTTAGGAAGTTATTCTGCATCTGAATTAAACAGACCCAGAAAAGCCGTCAGCTCACATTCCAAGAGGGAAGATGAGAGAATATACTCACCTGTAGTCACTAAGGAAACAGGTTTGAAATAAAGAATCCTGGAACCTTTGAACTAGAAGGATCTCAGAAATCACCTAATCTTATTCCTTTATTTTGTGGTCAATCCGAAAGACCAAAAAGCTAATGAGGGAGAGAGCCCCAATCTGTCCCTCAAATGTTCTGTGCTGCCCTGGGCTGCCTCCATATTTGGCTTTGAGGAGCATCATGTGGCTGATTTTCAGAAGTTGATTTATCTGTTCAATTCTGCATAATATGGGCTGGTATTAAAATTTCTTTGTTTTTCCTCATCATAAACCAGCTGAGGCTCCAGTGAGTGGTAGTTTGGGAAGGTAAGATAGGGAGCTAGCCTGAGCTGAAAGTAATGTCCATGGATAATCTACCCACATGGCAACAAATGGACTTGATTTTCTCTTTATAATGCCTGGAACTGTCTAAAGGAAGGACACTCCAATGATCAAGCATCAAAAATGTGTTGAGCTCCTACAATGTGTCCTATTGTATATGTACAAAGGAGGAATGGGATGGTATAAAAGGTAGGAGGGCAGATTTTGGAGCCAGATTGTCTGGGTTTGAATCTTGGTTCCATCACATACTAGCTTTTGGCCTCTTGGGTAAGTTACTGCACCTCTCTGTGTCAGACTTTTCTCATCTATAAAACCTAGATAGGTGACGACATCAAGATAGTGATAGAAGATATCTCCAGAAAAGTTTCCTCCCAGAAACAACTAATAATAGGGCAAATCCCACTTACTTGGAACATCGCAAGATAATAGAGAGTGGAGAAGGATTACACAAACACCGAATCGAAAAATAAACCAAACACCAAAAGAGAAGGTAGGAGATCTGTGACTTGGACCCTCCTGCTCACTTGGTCCTGTGTGGCATAAGAGTCACACAACAGCAGTACTCCAGCCGGGCAGCTCCTGCTGTGGTCGCATACCACAGAGCCACTCACAGCAGCAAGTTAGAACCCCATGGACATTCAGGCAGGGGGACCTAAGTCAAGAGGAGTCAAGAGGTCAGCAAGCGTGTGCACACAAAAGGGCACCAAGGGAAACAAAAGAAACCCATGTCAGAACTGGTGGCAAATGGTGCACACACCCAATGTGGTCTCTAATTGTTGGACTGCCTAAATGAAAAATGGGTGTTTTTGAATACTGCCCTCTGGGACCAGATACCCTAACAAGAAAGTTGCCAGAGGCAGAAAAGCGTCACAGAAAATAAAGAAAACTGAACTGCTGTAAGGCAGGGTGGCCCCAGGACTGAAAAAGGGGCACTGAGCATGGGAGAGCAGTTGGGCAAATTACAGCCTCTGGGAAGGAAAATCTGCACACAAAAAACTCAACAGAACAGCCCAGGATTTTCAGAGAAGGAACAGAGGAAAGGAAATCTCATGGAGATGAACCATCTGCACATAAAAGTTCTGCTGCATGTCCAGGGCAAGTGATAAGTGCAGAAGACCTGAGAAAATCTGAACAAACACAGGCTGTTCTAAAGGTATAAGTGAACAAACTATTGAAAAAAAGCCTTAACACACAGCCAATCTATAATAAATTCCCAGGCAAGAGGGAGAAAACAACTTTCAGATTTAGCACATCAAAATAATCAGGTGCCCAGATATTAGCAAAAAAAAAAATAAAAATAAAAATAATAAATAAATAAATAAATAAAATAAAATAAAATCATACTAAGAAACAGGAAGAAATGACTCATTCAAGGGTACAAATTAAAACTTCAGAGGAAACACAGACTTTGGAACAACTAATAAAAAAATTCAAACAAATCTCCTAAATCAATTCAAGGAGTTGAAAGAAAATATAGGTAGAAATAAACTAAATAAGACAATGTGTGAACAAAAAGAATTAGAAAGTTTAAAGAAAAACATAACAGAATTTATGGGAGAGAAAAACACAATAATGGAGATTAAAAATACACTGGATAGAGTGTGGTGAGCTGCTGCTCAATATGGGTAAAACCCATGATAAGGTGGAAGGGGGTAGTTTGGCAGTGGATGGGGGTGATAGTGGTGCAGGGATATGAGTGGGTTCTATGGTGCTGGAACATGAGTGTGGGGAAGGTTGGGTTGGACTATATGGAACTGGGGGGAGGGCTGGAGGAAGGAACAGGTAAACTAAGAATTTGTAGGTCTGTAGTTGAAACTACAATGGTGGGAGTATTCTTTTGGCAAATATGGCAGGGGATGGTCACTGCTGCAGGGCATCAGTGGTGGAGTGGTATGTGGGAAAGGGTGCACCTGGGGCATGCTTCTATGGAATAAGCATGTGTTCATCTTCTTATAGGGTGTCATCTCAGTGGGTGGAGACCCACACAATAAACAAGAAAATATTGAACTCCCATCCTGGGGAGTCCTGCTACATTCTCAAATAGAGTGGCAAGAATCTCTAGAGTATAGGGGCAGTGTCTAGCGAAGGAAGACAGACCAATACACCAGGCCCTTGATATTGATGCTTGTACTTATGAACCTTGTTCTTGTGAATTTGAAACATAGCCTAGTAATATATATTGCCTAAGAGTTACCTCCTTAAAGCCTCCCTGTTGCTCAAATGTTGCCTCTCTCTAAGTCAAAGTCAGCATAGAAACTCACTACCTCTCCCACTACTCCAGTGTGGGACATGACTCCTAGGAATGATCCTCCATGGCACTGAGGGATTATTACCAAGCACCAACTAGCGATGCATTTGGAAAAAGACCTAGACCCAAAGGGGGGAATATTAAAACCAAATGAGTTTTTATGGCTAAGAGATTTCAAAGTGAGTCATGAGGTCATTCCAGAGGTTATGCTTAGGCACATCTCAGCAGGATTTCACAGACTACCACAGCAAACAGTGCCTCAAGCAAGGGTGTTCCTGAGGGCTCTAGAGACATCTAAACACTATAGGCAGGGCAGACAACCCCAGGAAATTAGCACCCCATCGGCAGACCTTACCTTGTTAACCTATCTCCCCAATGTATCAGAGTTAGACTCATTTATAATTTTCCTACACATGTTCTTCTGCCCTTTTTATTTGAACCCATAATTAGCAGTATGCCCATTAAATATATGTCCCAGAGACCCAAATAATCTGGCTGTTCATATGCCAGTTGAGCCCTGAATCTCAGCAGAGTTGCAACACCTACTCTCCAGTTCATTGGACCCACCCAGGACAACTAACAGGAGATGATGATGGACAATGCCCATTCCAAGGAACAGAGAGTGTCTTCACCTGCAAGCAAGATATTTCCATCCATCTGTTCCATGGGATCTAAGCCCCCTCTCAATCAGAAGCAGAGTGAGCATCACCACCCTAGAATCTTTAAAACTGTGGAATGAAGAAACATAGGGTGGGAATGCAACTATGGACTAAAGTAGATTTATTATTATTCTAGTAATGGAAGACCTTTTAATATTGATATAAAGACAGTGGTCACCAGAGGTTCTGAGGGGAGAAAGAGGGAAGAATAGGTGTAATATGGGGCATTTTGGGGATGTTGGAATTGTCTGCATGATATTGTAATGACAAATACAAGCCATTATACATTTTGTCAAAACCTGTAAAATTGTGCAGTGCAAAGTGTAAGCCATAATGTAAACTATAGACCATGGTTAGTAGCAATGCTTCAATATATGTTCATCAATTGCAGCAAATGTATCACACTATGAAAGATGTTGTTAATGGGGAAAAGTGTGGGAGGGTAAAGGAGAGGGGTATATGGGAATCCCCTATATTTTTGACGTAACATTTATCTACATTTAAAGAGATAATCTAAAGCCTCTTTAAAAATAAAGAAAAAAATGTATAAAAACAGGAATAAGGAAAAAATACACTAGAGACATACAATAGCAGATTTGAATAGGCAGAAGAAAGAATCTGCTAATTAGAAGCTAAGGCAATTGAAACCATACAGTCAGAAGAACAGATAGAGAAAAGGCTAGAAAAAACTAAGTAGAATCTCAGGGACCTGTGTGACGACATAAAGCATACCAACGTACACATCATGGGAGTCCCAGAAGGAGAAGAGAAGGGAAAAGGGACAGAAAGAATATTTGAGAAAATAATGGCCAAACGTTTCCCCATTCTTAAAAAAAGCCATAAATAAGATGTCTCGGAAATGCAATGTATTCCAAACAGGATAAAGCCTCACAGATCTACTCCAAGACAAAGAGAGAATTCTGAAAGTAGCAAGAGGAAAGTGATTCATCACATACAAGAGATTCTCAATAAGACTAAGTGGGATTTCTCATCAGAAAAACATGGAGAAGAGAAGGCAGTGGTATGATATATTTAAGAAAGAGAAAAACTGCCCAGCCCAAAATTCTTTATCTGGCAAAACTGTATTTCAACATTGAGAGAGGGGCACAGATGTGGCTCAAATGGTTTGGCGTCCGTCTTCCATATGGAGGGACCTGGGTTCAATGCCTGGGACCTCCCAGTAAAAATAAAGGTAAATATAGAAGGCATGCCACCAGGCCCCATGTGTGGGCGTGCCAGTCCCCGCCGAGCCACACAGCAAGATGAGGACATAACGGGAGAGTGACACAAAGGGAGAGCCAAGGTAAGATGTGCTGAAAAACCAGGAACTAAGGTGGTGCAGGTGGCAGAACACCTCTCTCCCACATCAGAAGATCCCAGGATCGAATCCCGGTGAAGACAGGAGGAGAAGGGTGAGAAGAAAGGGCAAGAAACAGACACAGAGAATTGCCTAGTAAATGGACACAAAAACAGCAAAAACGGCAGGGGGGTGCGGTTTAAAAATGGATAAAAGTAAAATAAATTTTAAAAAATTGAGGGAGTGTTTAAGACATTCACAGATACACAAAAACTGAGTTCATTCATCAACAAAAGATGTGTCCCACAAGATTTGCTAAAAGAAGTTCTTCAAGTAGAAAGGAAAAGATAGGAGAAAGTGAATATTATAACGGGCATGCAAAATAGAAAGACGTAATGTATAACAAAAACAACATAAAGAGGAGAAATGGCAGGATAAAGGAGTATAGAATGTCTATGCTATGGAAATTAAGTTGGTGTCTTTTCATACTAGTTGGTTATAGACAAGGTGTTTATTTTTTATTTTTTTTAAAGATTTATTTTATTGATCCTCCCCACCCCCACCGTTTGCGATTGCTGTCTGCTCTCAGTGTCCATTTGCTGTGTGTTCTCTGTGTCTGCTCGTCTCTTCTTTAGGAGGCACATGGGAGCTGAACCCAGGACCTCTCACGTGGAAGAGAGGCGCTCAATAACCTGAGCCACCTCAGCTCCCTGGTTTGTTGTGTCTCTCATTGTCTTTCCTCTTTGTGTCTCTTTTGTTGCATTATCTTGTTGCGTCAGCTCACTGTGCCTGCCCGCCATGCCTGCTCGCCTTCTCCCGGAGGCACCGGGAACTAAACCCAGGACGTCCTATGGGGTAGGCAGAAGGCTGATTGTTTGAGCCACTTCCGCTTCTCGACAGGGTGTTTAATACCAACTCCAATGTAACCACAAATAAAGTATTTTAAAAATATACAGAAATGGAAATGAGAAAGGGATCAATCTGTTACATCGGGAAAGATCAACTATACACAAAAAGAAGCTGCAATAAAGGAAAAAAGAGGCAAAAAAGAGATAAGACATATAAAAAACAAAAGACAAAATGGCTGAAGTAAGTCTTGTTTTATCAGTAGTAACATTGAATGATAATGGATTAAGCTTCCTGAACAGAAGACACAGTTTGTCAGAATGGATTAAAAAAAAGTATCATCCAACTACTGTTACTTACAAGATATTCATCTCCCACCCAAAGACACAATTAGGTTGAATGTGAAAGGATAGAAAGAGATATTCCATGCAAATAGTAACCAAAGGAGCCTGGGGTAGCTATACTAAAACTAAGACTTTAAGTCAAAATCCATTACAAGAGACAAAGAAGGACACTATATATTAATAAAACGGACCAGCCAAAGGTAGTGCTCAGAGGGAAATATATAGCCTTGCATGCTTGTTTTAAAAAGAAGAAAAAGCTCAAATCAG
>JAQZBX010114240.1:0-10040 GCA_029593785.1 Cabassous unicinctus
TTTTTTTGCAAAATATTTTAGGTAAATTATTTTTATTATGATCATTTATAGTATATGTTTCTTCTATCCTCATTTTTTAAAGAGAAAGTCCTTTAGCAGAGATTTTATTAAATATTAAAAAGCAAAAAGTGATTAAGCTTATACTAATTATCTATGGGTAGGGTATTAGACATAACCCAAATTCCAGGTGATTTTTTAATTACCTTTATCAAACCACATATTGTTATTGATCCTTAAATGTCTCATTTCTATCTTCCGTCTCTTCAGATTGCATCTTCCTCCTTGGTCTGTTCAAATTCTCAATATACCCTAGGCCAAAGTTATCATACATCTCCTACTTCAGAGTGCATTGTTTCGTATAAATGCATAGCCTTGTGCATAATATGGAGGCAGAGTGTTCATAGTTTAACCCTGCTCCTTGTTACCTCAGGGATAGTTAGAAATAATTTATATCACTACTTTAAAATGTGGAAAAATTACAATGAGTAGGATACATATTCCTAATCAATTGTTAAAAGATATATGAAATACAATAGCTATTCAAAATAACATAGAGAAAATCTAATCCACTTCCTAATATTCAGCAAATAAATATAAGTAATTGTTCATAGTAAAAACTTCATTGGATGTCTCAAACTATCCATTGATATTTGAAGGACTATTTTTTGCTTATGAGTAATGTTTACCATAAAATGCTATGGTAACTCACTATTGCCTCTGAATTTCTTACCTATCCTTTACAATCTTATCTAGGTAATAGTTAATAGATAGATTTTGCACTAGATCAATTTCTTGGTTATTTCTTAACATTATATTTTGAGTATTTCAAGTGCAATCTATGTATTGCATACTAATCACCATTTTTTCAAATGAATCAGCTATAATATAACCAGAATCAGAAACTTTCAGATGCACCACTATGAGCTTAAATTTAAAGACTAGGGCAGAAATAATTAAGTAGGCTAATGCTCTTGAGAAATATAACAGTTATGTCATTGAAATTTTCATTAGCCATTTTAAAGTAGCACATGAATTAAAGCATACAAGCATATATGAATAATGAAGAAACACTTTTATCTTATGCAATATGAATCTTTCTTTTGCACAATTATAAGGACTTTACAACATCTGTGATCCAGCTTCATTCTTCCCTGAATAAATTTGAAGCCACTTCTCAGGGATGTTGGTATTTACTCAAAATTAGTTTTTCTTCTAGATTCTTTATAAACAAGGATATTATTTAGGAGAGACATGTATGGGTCATATACTTCTCAGAAGCCCTTGGGAACCAATGATTTACCATCTAAAGAGGCCAGTTTTCCTTGGAGTCCTAATTGGTAAGGATTTATTGGCTATACCCTAGAGATTAGTTGAATTTCTTATGCTGTTCGTTATGAATAAAATTAGCAGTTTTTTTATAGATTAACAAAACAGATATTTTCATAAAAAATTTCATAGATACTTGTGATTTAATATATTTTCAATTTTATGTCATCTCATAGCTTATTTATATTAAAATACATCAATAAAATCATGCATGCCTAGTAAAATTATACTTTTAAAGGATTTCAGTAACAATATGTCATGAATGAAAATCATATGCTCTTAAAAATTAATGCCATAAAAATAAACATGAATTGACTAGTAGTTGTTCAATTAAAGAAAAATTGGGGATTTTAGAAAGAAAGCAAGTAAATAGGTTTTGTGGGATAGAATGAGATGCTTACCAAAAATATTTTAAAGATTCCTCACACATGGTATATGACAATGATGTTAGGTACACCTCCAATTGTTAGTTACCACCCCCATAAGCATGTCAGAGGAAAGTAGCCCATTTTCAATTATTCTGAAAAGGCTTATTAATAGCTTTCAAGCAGGATACTATCAGTGTAAGGGAGAGGTTAAGAAGCCTCATGTAAAGTCTTAGAAATGAAGGCTCAAAAATACAGACCTCTACATATCCCCACAGGGTATCAAGATACTAAAGGATGTTGACAGGGAATGTTTGGTGAGTAAAGATAAGCCATCATATAGGAAAGCAGAAATCACCCTTGATATAGGACAGGCCACTTTTGGCTTCATCTTATCTAGGAACCCTCAGAAAGGATTTCACAAAACTTCTGCATATTTTTACCTACTATAGCAGTTTGGCAGTTTGAAATAGTTATGAATTCCAAAATAAGATATTGGATTATGCTTGTAAACTGGTCTGTTCATCTGGGCATGATTAAGTTAAGATTAGGGCATTGATTGTGCCATGTCAGTAGGGCGTTGAACATTGGGAAACCAAAAGTTTCATGTGACTGATGCTATTTCAATATTTGTTTTTTTGTGATATTCTTTTTACACTGAACACAAAATATCTCAGAGGCATGACTGTAGTTTAGTTTAATTTCTCTCCTGAGGGAGAATGAGTGCATTGTCCCTATGCTTCTGGAACAAGGTTGTGCCTTTTTAGCTGTTCAATATTTGAGAGGAACCTGCTTGGGGCTAGATGTTTGACATAATGAAGACTTAGGGCCAAACTGAGAAGCAACTGTCTATGTGACCAAAGCTAACACATGAGTTGGCTTGTACCAATCCCCTAATTCACAAGAGCAATTTTTCATTCCTGCTTTGATAATCTACACTTTAAATTTCTGCATTTTTATCATCTTGGGTGGGCATGTTAATTGTAACCTGAGAATCAAAGGTCAACTAAATTTGAAACCATGTAACATTTTTGTGCAGTGAAGAATTGGAAAATAAGGCCTTAGGACAGTTTTAAATGTTCTGGAGGTTGCTGCAGTAGAACCTGACTTCCTTTGTAGAGCAAATTACTGAAATTCAAACATGTTATGTCCATCTGTCTATCAACATTAAAAAATATGTTTTCTATTATGTGAAGGCTTCCTCATGCCATTTTCTCCTTAAAATCTCCTGTACACTTTTAATCAAAGTTTTATGCACTTATTCCTGATCCTGAAAAATACACCATGGAAGTAATACAGATCCAAAAGTTATAAACATCAGTGATGAAGACAATGAGTGGTAATGTGCTCATGAATTGATCTAATATATTTTGGAAGAAATTATGAAAATTGGTGTCTATTAAATAAGAAAGGAAGCCTTAGATACAGTATATATAGAAATTGAAAGAGGGAGGTATGATTTGGATATCTTAAAATTCAGATATATGGAGGCTTTGGAATTGGAAAACTACCCAGAGACCTGCTACATTGATGAGACTTTGCTTAGCAAAGCATCACCTGCCTTAGAATCATACTGTTAATACCAGGAACTCTCCCCAGGCTGCCAAATGGAAGCTCAACTATATCAGAAGGTGCTTCTCTAATGAATAAAAAAATGAGTAAATTGTCAGGGGAAACCAAATGCAGACTTTACATATTGAAGTCTGAGAGAATAGAAATAAATTATTGCCAGCTCCAAACCCCCATATTTTAAAGTAAAAGCTCAAGGGCTAATTAGTTCCATTTTAAGAGATTCTAGGCAGCTTATTACTTGCACATTTACAATTTTAAATCATATAACTCAAGACAATACAGCATTGGAAGAAATTCAGATTTTGAATGACATGAGATAAAAAATATTTTTTAAAGACTCAAATGCACAGAAACAACTAAAGGGACAGAAGGACTTTTTAAAACTTCTAGTTTATATTCTCAAAAAGATAAAGGATGATTTTGAATCTGTATTTTACTATCAGGGAAATAAATCACACTTAAGAAGTTAGGTGATAATGGAAATTATATATATATAAATATAAATAATTTAACCTTTAAAAGAATCATTTTGTTTGAAAAGATTGAGACTCTTTCTCATAATATAAAGTTAAAATACAAGAATGTAGAAAATATGGAAGAAATAAATTATCATCTTAATCATGAGCTGAAAATGAAATTGGTGACTTAAAAATAAACAACAACAACAAAAAAAAACCCTAGGACAAAATTCCTCAAAGGAGAAGCATTTATTGCATAGCTGATTTAGCATATATCATTCCAGGTAACTTAATTAAGAATACACTCAGAAATATGAACATAGTGTTTCAGAAATCCATAAAAAATTCTCAAATTATAGAGAGAAAATCAAAAGAATGTAGGAATTTAATAGTATTAAAATTTTTAGAGGATGATGGGCATTAGAAATCATTGGTTCTACATATTCATATATCTGCATGAGTACAATTGAAAGTAAATCTGCATTTAAATATAACTATAAAAAGGTACAATATAAATATAACACTAAATAAGCCACATCCAATGATGGAAGAGAAATTTTATGCAGAAAAGCCCTGGATTATAACTCAATATATCTGTTGAACATTCTGCATAGTGCAATGTTAATCTCCCTATTCCTGAGGCTCTACATTGTGGGGTTATGAATGGGGATACCAATGAGTAGAACAAGGCCACGAGAAATTTACTGAATGATGTTGTATTCACAATGGGACTCAAGACAGCCATCAACCCAGAAACTACAAAACAAACTGAGAATTTCTAACTGTGATGTACAGATGATTAAGGTTGTATAATGTCCTTCTACAGAATGCATCCTAATTAACATTGAAAATATATCAATGTATGACTTAAACAAAAATGCAGCACATAGGAATGCAATAAAAGCACTTATACCATGTACCACAGACTCACAAAATCAAACATCTGAAGAGGAGACCTTCAAAATTAGTGATATATTACAGAAGAATTGATGAATTGATGTTCACACTTTGGATGTTGTGAGTGGAGCCTGAACATGGTGCCTGTGTGGATAGCACTAAAGACCAACCAACTTGTCACATACTGACACAAGTAAGTTCCTATATACTGAACATTGTCAAATTAGGATTTTGAAGTTAATAAGGCAGACATCAACAAATTCAATTCTGAGATTTAAAAGGTTAATGTATCCTTAGGCTACCAGAATTATGATTAAGACTTTAGGACTCAGAAAAATAAAATTCTTTAAATCTTGAAAATATAACTTTTATATCTTATTGGAGGGAAAAGTGAATCATATAATGTAGGCATTATCTCCGTTCCAAAGGCAATTCCAATACCAATTGTTGCTACATTTCACTCTAATCTCTAACCATTGAATCCTTGTTTTTCTTCATTCAGAAAGCTTGAATGAAGCAAGTATGGGATACATTTTTATCAAAAAGAGCTCAGGGACTTCCCTGGCACTGAGGGATTGCTACCAAGTGCCAACTGGCAATGTGACTGGAAAAAGACCTCTTATAAAAGGGGGAAGAGGTAAAGACAAATGAGTTTATATGGCTAAAAGACTACAAAGCGAGTGGGGAGATCACCCCAGAAGTAATGTTTACGCATATCTCAGTAGGATTTCATAGACTTCCAAAGTGGATATCACCCCAAATAGTGGGATTCCTGAGGGCTCTGGAGACACCCAGGTCCTATGGTCAGGGTGGATAGCTCCAGAGTTTGGTGCCTTGCCAGGGGGCCCTACTTTGAAGTTTGTGTTCCCAAGAGAAACAGAATTGGATTCAATTATGTCTTCACTGGCCATGGCTCATCTGTCCCTTCTATTCAAACCTATACTTGGTGCTGGAGTTTGTACAAGTACATATAGACACTTGAGTCTTTTGGCTGTCCATGTGCCAGCTGGGCCTGGAACTTTGGTGGAGCTGAAACTCCTACTCTACAGCTCATTGGACTCACCCAGGAAAACTGGCGGGGAGTTGATGATGCACAATGGCCATCCCAGGGAATGGAGAGAGTCTGCAGCTGCAGGCAGGATAGTTCCAGCCATATTCCCCATGGGATATAAGCCCCCTCTCAATTGGAGGTGGAGTGGATATCACCATCCCAGACTCCTCAGGATGGGGTAAGAGCTATGGACTAGTGTGGACTTACTGGTATTCTACTATAGACATATTGTGATTCAAGCAATGGAAGAAATAAAAGAAATAACAACATTGATGTGGAGCCAGTAGCCACTGGAGGCTCTGGGGGCAGGGAGAGGGAAAAGCAGATTGAACTTGAGAGGAAGAGTCCTGATAATTGAAGTACCCCTGCAGATTGTTGATAGCTCCACACCCACAGATCATGAAAGAAATGCTCCCAGGAATAGAGATTTAATTTTCAGTTATCTCATTCACAATTTTCAGCAGACATCTATGGACTACTAAGGATGGAAAACTACAGAATTTAAATAGGAAAGATGATGAATATTTCTAAACTACTGCAAATATAGAGAGATATTTAGGGAAAGTGGGGACATTTTAAAGCTTCTAGTTGATCAGTGTGATAAAGGAGGATTCTTAATATGTATTTTGCTAAGGGAAAAATAACTAGATTAAACAGAGCTAAAATACTAATGTAAATATATCCTGTTTTAAGACATTTGAAGAAATTTTCTTATTTAGAATTAAAATGCAATTACTGAATATATGGACAAAATTTACCATCCTTATCTTAGGTAGAAATTAATTTTATGATTAATTTTTTTTTCAAAAAACTTTAGGAAAAGTTTCTCAGGAAAAGCAAAGCAAAACAAAATTTAAGTTTCAAGACTTTGATAGCCTACCTCAAACCAGCATGTTAAAAGAAGTAGAAACTCAGGAATACCAATGCAGAACTTTTAAAAAATCACAAAATTTAACATGAAAATGTACAGGAATAATAAAAATGAAGGAAATCACAATAGTTTTAGAATATGAAAACCACTAGGTATAAAAACAACCAGTGGATAAACATATTTAAATAAATGAAGGATATTATATTGGAAAATCAATATGCATATAACTTTAAATATAAATCAGCAAATGTTTTGACTAAAAGCATAAGAACATGTGCAAAGGTCCAGAATTGTAACTCCCAACCTATGTTAGAGTGGGACTTGAATTTAAAATTGTCAGTGATTTATTTTCCCAGAAATCAACTCTACAGATGACACAGGTAGAAACTAATTTAAAAAGCTGCATTATACAGTATACAATTATTGAAATATTGAAAATATAAGTTTTATTTCAGGCATTGGGGGAATTTGAATAAATTTCAGATGTTTACCAGGATTATTACTTTTGGAAAACATAAGGTATTTGTTATTAACTTCTTATTTCCCTATTGAATAAAATGTACTGGGCCATATTGAGCCTGGCTATTATGTTGTACCAGTTTCAGGTTGAAGAATGAAGTTAAATGAGTGTAAGTTCCTTAAGGCTGAACCTTTTCTAGACAAGGATTTTAAAGTTGAATGGCAGTCTGCATGTTATTCATTTCTGAGATATTTAAATATTAATATATTATTTAGTAATCAAGATGCTGTATTTGCTTTTGGGCAACAGAAAGATTTTTTTCCATCTGAAAACGATTGATTTTTATATTTTATTTGATGGGAAACATGTGTCACATAGCATAGACAATATCTTGTGTGCTGCAGATATTACCATTCACTGTTATATCACACTGCAATCTGTAATTACTTGTTTCTTCATGATGCAGAAAGTTTGAATAAATTGTGCATGGCATAGATGTTTTCATCCATAGCACATCCATAGCACATGGAGAGACTATAAGCTTCTAAATCATGTATGTGTTGAAGACCAGCATTTTTATAGCCCAAGTTTTCAAAGAAGTAAGCAACTTTTCAAGATTTCCAACATTAGCCGTGGTCTCAGTGTTTAATCTTCATTGTGTCCTCAATTCTTCCATTGTCTTTCTTCTTACATCTTTATTACTAAACCCATATGTTGTATCAAAGTGAAGGCTAAGAGAAAATTTTAAATACTAGGCTTCTCTAACCAAACCTGTCAATAATCTCTTTCTTATTGGTAGTATCCAGTATCCTGAGCTTTTCTTAATTATATAGGAATATTGAAATACACAATTCATAAACAAGGCTTTATCCATATGATGTCATTTTTGTTTTTGGTTTAAAATCATTCCAGCCAATTTTCACAACATTTTGAAAATTTGAAAAATACTTTACAGGATAATGCATAAGTTATATAAATAAAGTATTTAAGATGATAAAATAAGATGCAGAAGTATATATTTTTATATCACTACCACATTTGTAAACAACAAACATATATAGATAATAAAACACTGGATATTTTACAGGAAAACATATAGCTTTCCAAAGATATATTAAATGTAATCATAAACTTTTTTCAAAATTTGTTTTTAACATTTTATTTAATCAATATTATCACTTTTTAGGGCCTTAAAATATCTCTTGAACATTTTCCTTAGGGCATTGTTACTCTCCCTGTTCTGCAGTCTGTAAATGATGAAATTTATGAATGGGGGAATATGGCATAGAACATGGACTTGGGAAGATCTGTAAGGGAGGCTTTCTTTGCAATGTCCCATCATCTATGATGAAAGCAATTGTCATAGAAATCACAAACAAAATGAGAACAGCCTACCATGAGATAGAGGTGGATATGTAATTGACATGAGCTTCCACAGAATGTATCCTAAACACCATTGAAAATATATCAATATAAAACAAACAAAAACACAGATTATGCTAAAGCAATGCAAGCATTAACAACTAGGGTCACAGCATCAGAAAACCAAATATCTGAAGATAAGGGTCCTCAAAATTTGAGGCGTAAATAGAAGGATTGATGGCTCACATTGGATTCTGTTAAGGGATTCCTGTAAATGTTGCCTGTGTAGAAAGCAGTAATGCCCAAACCACTAGCCTATGTGCCACCAGCTGCCTGTGTGCACAGACATGGTGTGATGATGAGCCCACAGTGCAGAGGATGGAAAATGACAACATAATGTGCATAGATCATAACCACAAGAAAGGAAAACTCTGAGCTTGCATAGATGATCAGGAAAAACAGAAAAGTCACATAAAAAATATAAGGGATTCCCACATACCACACCCTAGCCGTTTCCCCTCATATTTTCCCCTATTAATAGCATCCTTAGTTAGTGTACATTTGTTACAATTATTGAACATATATTTGAAACAGTTCTACTAACCATGATCTATAGTTTACATTATGGTTTACACTTTGCAACATACACTTTTAATGGTTTTGACAAAATATATAATGACCTGTATCCACATTGCAAAATCATGCTGAACAATTCCAATGCCCTACAAATGTCCTATGTTTGACCTATTCTTTCCTTACCCTCCCCTCAGAACCTATGGTAACCATTTTTGGTAATTGCAAGAAGCACAAAGTCCTCTCTTTTGTTCCCAATTTCTGTCTTAATTTGCCTCAGGGCTGCGGATGCAAAGAATCAGAAATAGGTTGGATTTTTTAATGGGAATTTTATTTGGAAAATGTTTACTGTTCCAAGTCCAAGAAATGTACAAATCAAGGCACTATCAGAGAAGCTTTCTCTTCAAAGTCAGCTAATAGTCATCCTGGTGTCCTGCCACATGACAAAGATGGTGGGTGATCTCTGCTGAGGTCCCTGCCTTCCCCTCATGGCTCACCATATCCTAGAGTTCAGCTGTGTATAATCAGGCATATGGCAGGGTTCACCTCCTCAGTTTTGAGCTGCTTCATGGGCCCAGCCCTTCAGGGGCCTCTTTCTAGGCCCCTGTGCTCTGCTGATTCCAGATACCAGGACCTCTCTCAGCCTCTTGGGGCTTCTCTTTTTAACTCCAGTCCTCTCTCTTGCATGGCAGGATCAAATTGTGGCTTTCTTTCTCTGTGTCTCTCTCTTTTTTTCTCCATTTAAATAAATCTCCACTAGGAGGGCTGAGACCCAAAATTAGTCAGGCATTAAAGATGTAGTCAAATCAAAAGGGCCCCCCACACAAAGGTATGGATGAGTTAAGGAACATAATCTTTTCCTGGGATTCACAAAATTCAAACTATCCCAACAGCCTTTAGTTGAGTAAGAAGAAAATGATGGCCAGCCATGTAAGAAAGCCATAGTGTTTTTTATTTTCATGGACACATGACACTTAAGAGAAAATAATGACAGGAAATATATACAAAGTTATATTTCCTTATATTCCTTGAATTATTGAGGAACATATTTTAATTCAATTTACATAATCTAATTTATTTTGGTTTCAGAATCACTTTGCATTAA
>JAQZBX010114241.1:0-10036 GCA_029593785.1 Cabassous unicinctus
AGATCAGTGCTTGCTTGACCAAACACCTGGACACCATCAACTAGCCAAGTTGACACATGAGCCTAACCATCACGTTTACTTACATATTTTCGTATATACTTCCAGTATAGTTAAGTCTTTCTTTTGTACAAATCATTCTTTGTATTGCATCTTCCTGACTAATCCCCTTCCTCCTTCTCTCCCTCTCTGTTTCTCTCTTCTCTTTCTTCCTTCCCTTCCCTTCCCTCTCCTCTCCTTCCTTCCTTCCTTTTCTTTTCTTTTTTTTTAAGAGGAATAATGATATTCTGTCTGCATTCCAGGGATGGCAGAGGTAATGTGCTGGAATCTACATGTGACTCAGCCCTGACTGGCTAATCTCTCTCTTTCTCTCTCTCTCTCTCTCTTCATTACAAGAAACTTCTTGCATTAGGCAAATCATTCAACCTCACAGGTGAAACTTGAATTTTTTAATTTCCCATTATTCATTCCTGAGGCATCTTCCCCTTCCTGTTGAAAAGTCTTGGGTGGTGACTCCACAAGTGCATTACCACCCATGAAAAATGTACCCATGAAACAAAGTGTCAGGTGGTTGCTCGGCCAGATCTACTGATGACAGGGTCTCAATTATATAACTCCACCAACTCCATGAACTAACCTCTAGAAAATGCAACAAAACTTGATTTCCTCTGTCATCTCTGGAGGCATTCACTGTGTAGCCTTTGTTTGAGAATAGGGTGAGGAAAGGTGGAAACATGATAATGAAAGCCCACTTCAGTGGGAAAGTGGACAGATACAGAGTAACCTGTTTCGCAAGTGTTCAAAAGTGTAAGGAGGAAGAAGGAAAAGAAAGAGGCAAAGACAAATATTGTTTTGTAAAGATGATTGAGCCACTGGCTTTTGATGATTGACAGTGCCATATAAATCACGGTCTTGCAGAGGCAAGAAAGAGTTCTTTATGTTTTCTTACTTCAGTCTGTCTAGTTATGAATCAGGGGCAGGTATTCTGGAGATTGAGAATTTGCTCCATGGGTATATCTGTGGAAACCCTACAGTGGGATTTTTAAGGCCTAATTTAAAATATTCTGTGCCAGAATCTCCATAAATCTATTGGTATATATGGGTCAGTTGTCTTGAATTTTTTGTTCAGAAAAAAATTAATCATTGCACCTATGCTGAACTTAGCACATTTGTATATTTTCTCAAGAACATTAAAGAGGGAATATTTATTCAGTCATCCATTCATTCAGTCAACAGTTTTTTGCTGTTGTTTTGTTTTTGAGGTGCTGGGGCAGGGGATTGAACCCAGAACCTCCTATGTGGGAAGCCAGTGCTCAACCACTGAGTCACATCAGTTCCCCTGAGTTGGTTTTTTTCATTTGTTTGCCTTTGTTTTTAGGAGACACTAGGGACCAAACCCAGGACCTCCCAGGTGGGAAGCAGGTGCTCAACCACTTGAGCCATATCCACTCTCCAGTCAACAATCATTTACTGAGCCTGTACTATGTGCCATATAGTCTGCTAGATGCTGGGGACATAAAGAAGAATAATACAGGATAGGTAATTAGACAATTGTAATACAGTATGTATAGTAGACTGAAAATGGTCTTCCAAAGATGTCCATGCCTTAATCCTTGGAACTTGTGACTATATTAACTTATGTGGTAAAAATGACTTTGCAGATATGATGAAACTAAGGATCTTGAAATGGGGGAGATTATCCTGGATTATCTGAGTGGGCCCAATGTCATCACAAGGGTCCTTGTAGGAAGGAAGCAGGAGGATCAAAGTAAGTAGTAGAAAATGTAATGATGGAAGCAGGAGATTGTAGTGATGAGAGGAAGGAGTCACAAGTCAAGGAGTACAGGTGGCCTCTAGAAGCTGAAAAAGGTAAAAACATGGATTTCCCCCTGAAGCCTCCAGAAGGAACATAGCCCTGCCGACACTTTGATTTTAGACTTCTCACTTCCAGAACTGAAAGAGAAGGCAGTGCTTTCCCTCTAAGATCAGTAGCAAGGCTAAGATGGCTGCTCTCACCACTCTTATTCAACATAGTCCTGGAAGGGAGAGCCAGGGCAATAAGGTAAAAAATAAAAATAAAAATAAAAAAAAGAAAGAAGAGGTATACAGATACAAAAGGAAGAAATAAAATTCTATTTGCAGATGACATCACTGTCTAAGTAGAAAATCCCAAGTTATACAAGAGAAACCCTAGAATTATAAATGAGTTCAGCAAAGTTGCAAGATACCAGATCAACACACAAAAATCAAACATATATGAACAATAGACATGTGGAAACCAAAATTATAAACACAATACCATCTATAATCACTCCAAATAAAATGTATATTTAAGCATAAAACTGAAAAATATATGTAAGGCTTCTGTAGGCTGACAATTTTTAAATGCTGATGAAAGAAAATCAAATACGTGAAAATGTAGAGACATACCATATTCATGGATTGAAAGACACAAGAGAGTAAAAATGTCAGTTCTTCTCAAAATGATCTAAACATTTAATACAATTCATGTAACAGTCCCAGCAAGGTTTTTTTGTTTTGTTTTGTTTTTTGTAGACATAGGCAATCTTATTCTAAAATTTACATTGAAATGCCAAGGACCAAAAGTAGCTAAAAAGTTTTGAGAAAAGAATAAAGAGGGAGGAATCTTTCCACTGTTAAGTTTTATATAGCTATAATAATCAAGGCAGTGTGATATTAGAGAAGGGATAGGTCAATGTAACAGAATAGAAAGCAGAGAAATGGAACCACACTAATATGACCAAAATATTTTTGACAAAGATGCAAAAGCAATTCAATGAAATAAGTACAGCTTTTTGAACAAACGTGCTAGAGCACCTGGACATCCACAGGCAAAAAACAAATGAACCTCGACCTAAACCTCACACTTTATACAAAGAAAAACAAACCTCAAAAACAATTTTTAAAAAGCTCAGAATGGATCATGGACTTAAGTGCTAAATATAAAACTATAAAGTTTTTTAGAAAATATACAGAATCTAGGACTAAGTAAGAGTTTTTAGAACTGAATCAAGAGCACAGTCCATAAAAGGACAAATTGATAGATTAGACCACATCAAAATTTAAAACATTAGCTTTGGAAAGGCCCTGTAAGAAACAACCTACAGTTTGGGAGAAAATGTTTTCAAAGCACATACACAACAACAAAAAACTTATATCTAGAATATATTTTTTGAAACTCTCAAATTTCAGTAATAAAAAGGCAAACAATCTAATTCAAAAATAGGCAAAAGACATGAGAGGACATTTCATGGAGGAGGATATATTGGTGGCAGATAACCACATGAAAAGATATACAACATTATTCAACATTAGAGAATTACAAATTAAAACCACAATGAGATATCACTACTGCCCTGGTTTGAGTCCTGTGTAGACCCCAGAAAATTATGTTCTTAAGCTAAACCATTGCTGGGTATGTAAATTTATTGAAAACCTTTTGATTAGATCACTTTTTAAGAGATCGCTTCAGTTAAGGGTCTTTGATTAGATTACAGGACCCAGGGTGGGTCCTAATCCTTTTACAGGAGTCCTTTATAAATAGTAGAAACATGCAGAGAGACACAGAGAAAGAGGGCTGACATTTTACCCTGCCTTGTGAGAGAAGATGCCATCATTGCCTACAGCTGCAGAAACACAGAGAAACCCCGAGAAGCTGAGAGAGGCCAGAGGCTGGAATCAGTGGAGAAGCTGAAGTAATGAGGTCCCCAAAAGGTTAGGCCCACAGAGCAGCTTGAAGCTGAATGAGAAGATGAGCCTGGAGGAGAAAGCAGAGAGTGAATGGTGGACCCGCCATTTTACCTTGCCATGTGGCAGAACTGCAGGATCCAGCAGCCAACCTTTGGTAAGACAGCATCTCTGACTATGCCTTGATTTGGACATCCTCACAGCCTTGGAACTATAAGATTTTACCCTAATAAATTCCATTATAAAAGCCAACCCATTTCTGGTATTTTGCATCGGCAGCCGTTGCAAACTAAAACAACTGCATGCCTGTCAGAATGGCTAACCTAAAAAATATTGGTAATAATAATACCAAATGCCTGGAGAAGATGTGCAGAAACTGGATCACTCATACATTGCAGGTGGGAAGGCAAAATAGTACTAGATACTCTGGTTAATAGATTGGCAGTTTCTTAAAAAAAAAAAAAAATCTAAACACTCATTGTGATGGTTAGGCTAATGTGTCAACTCGGCCAGGTAATTGTGCCCAGTTGTTTAGTTAAGCAAGCACTGGGCTAATTGTAGTACAAGGACATTTATGGACTTTAGTCATCAGTGAGTTTACAGCATAGATGGCTGATTACATCTATCATCAACTAGGGGGATTGCCATCAGCAATGGGTGACGTTTTATCCAATCGGTTGAATGCCTTAAAAGGGGAAGTGATTTCAGCATTCAGAGAGAATTTCCCAGCTCATCTTTGGACAGCCAACATCTCCCAGGAACTCATCAAGGACCTTCATTGGACTTTCATAGGAGCCCCTGGTTTGCAGCCTGCCTGCAGAACTTGGACTTGTGCATCCCCATGGTCATGAGAGAGACTCTTATAAAATCTCATACTATTTACAGACATCTCCTGTTGATTCTGTTCCCTAGAGAACTCTGAGTAATTCAACTGTATGGTATGTGAATACCATACAATCCAACAACTGCACTCTTGGGCAATTATCTGAGAGAAATTAAATCTATTTACACAAAAACTTGTGCATCAATTTCATAGCAGTTTTATTCATAATAACAGAAAAACCCTGGAAATAACCCAAATATCCTTCAACAAGTGCATGCTTAAACAAGTTGTTGTTCATCCATACCATGGAATAGCACTTAGTAAAAAAAGTAATGAACTATATTGGTCCATTCAACAACTTCGATGGATCTCAAGGGAATTATGTTGAATGAAAAGAGCCAGTTTTGAAAGATGAAATATTATAGGGTCCTATTCATATAACATTCTTCAAATGGTAAAATTATAGAGATGGAGAATAGATTAGTGATTATCAGGGTTTAGGGATGGGGGATAGGGGAGGATATGGCTATAAAAGGACAGCATGAGGAAGCTTGGTGGTAACAAAAAAGTTCTGCACCCTAATAAAATTGTATAGAACCACATACAAACAAGAATGTATGCACAATGGGTGAATCTAAATAAACTGTGGATTGCACTGATGTCAATTTTCTGGGTTGGAGATGGTACCATAAGGTGTGCAAGATGTTGTCTTTGAGGGAAACTGGGTGAAGGGTACATGGAAAACCCCTTATGATTTTTCCAACTTCCTGGGAATATGTAATTATTTCAAAATAAGAAGTTTAAAAAAATACCACATGGGGTATTGTGATGGTTAGGTTAATGTGTCAACTTGGCCAGGTAATTGTGTCCAGGTGTTTGGTCCAGCAAGCACTGGGCTAATTGTAATACAAGAGCATTTTTGGACTTCAATCACCAGTGAGTTTACCACGTGGATGGCTGATTACATCTGCATCAATCAAGGAGATTGCATCAGCAATGGGTGATGCTTTTATCCAATCAGTTGAATGCCTTAAAAGGGGAAGTGATTTCAACATTCAGAGAGAATTTCCCAGCTCGTCCTTGGACAACCAACTTCTCCCAGAAACTCAACAAAGACCTTTCATTGTTTCATCGGAGCCCCTGGTTTGCAGCCTGCCTGCAGAACCTGGACTTGTGCATCCCCACGGTCATGTGAGAGACTCTTATGAAATCTCATATTATTGACAGATATCTCCTGTTGATTCTGTTTCCCTAGAGAACCCTGACTAATACAGGTATGAAAAAGATGCATGAAACGCACATTGATGAGGCATTGACCTAAATGTGTGGGAACACAAAAAGCTTCTTGGGCGAGCTGGCTTCTACACTGAGCAGTGACAGACCACCAGGGTTATTCATTTGTGAAGAGGGCAAAAAGAACGGTGGGAGAAATATGAGTGGTATGTGCACAACGAGGCATTGAGAGTGTCCCCACGGTACCTCCTGCCTGGAAGGTCCTGTCCCCATGGTATCAAAGCACATTGCCTTGATGAGGGTAATGGAGAGACATTTGAACATTGGGTGTCTGGTTGGATCAGATGACTTTAAAAGTCTCTTTTCACCCTGAGTCTCTGACTCCATAATTTCATGACTCATTTGAGACAGAACATTTGGGGAAGGTCTGTCCCAACACAGGCATGTGAGGCTCCTTTATAAAGACAGAGCCTTCATATCACCCTTATGTCTGGTGGGTGGCCTGGTGGGGCTGAGGTCCACCTGGAAGAGACAGCACACTTCTCTAAAATAACCCCAATTTATAATTGCAGCTGACTCCCTCTGGGTCCCCAGCTAGGATGACTCCTGCTTTAGCCTGTGTTTGCAAAGGGCCAAACAAATGCTTGGCTCACTCAATGAGGTGAAAAGATCGTATTAATCAGAGTTTGACTGAACTAAATGGACCATTAAGTCCAAACAGCAGAACCAAAAGGTCTAAAAAGCCATGGACTTAGCTTCTCTCTTCAAATTCTTGGCTCAGCAGTAATTCACAGAAATGCATTAACATAAATTTGAAAAAATTATTTAAAGATTTTGAGCTCTTAGGAATTTTTTCTTTTAAAAAACGTAAAAACTTCACTTCTTATTTCAATTACTAAGTTATACAGGCCAGACGCAGAATTTATAGTCCAGTTGTAGATGGAGGTAGAAACTGCTTAACTCAGGATGGAAAATAAGTTTTAAAATCATCTGTCACTTAAATGAGCTTTGCAAGCAAGGAGCTGAATTTTATGAGGTTCAGGCCTGTGGTATGGAAAAGTCAATGATCCTTAGCCATAAATACATTTTTAACTTCTATGCCAAAAGGAGAAAAATAAGATATACCTGTATCCACATACAGTCCCACGAATAAAACAATCTTTCAGCCATCATGATTTAAAGAGCGAATCCTCTCACTAAATGACCATGCCATTAATTGCTTGATTCATTCACTCATTTATCAAAATTTGTTGAGCACCTGCCATGTACACAGGTTATACTGACATAATTCCTCTCCTTAAGGAGCCATAACTTAGTAGGAGAGAGAGAGAGAGACATAGAATAAGAATAATAATGGCTACTGTTTCTGTGCCAGGATCTGTGCTGAATATTTTAAAGTTCATTGCCTCATTTAATCCTGAAAATAGCCTTTTGCAGCAGTTATTATTACCCTGTTTTACATATAAAGAAACTGAGGCTTGGAGGAATTAAGTAACTTGCTTGGAATTACCTGTGAATAAGTAAGCTGGGAATCAAACCCAAGTCTACTTGACTCTAAACTTCTTGTAAATGTGGTCTTTTAGGCAAAATCAAATAGTCATAGGAGGATTTGGTTAACAAAGTAGGTACAAGGAACATAAGTGATACAAGAAAGGAATTGCTAGCTTTCCAGCAGGGTTTTGAAGAATGAAGAGGAGTTCTTGAGATGAACAACGGGTGAAGCGCATTCAAGGTTGACTGAAATTTCGGTACTCTGATGGATTCAAGATAAGTCTTGGATTTGCAGTTTTCCTAGTTTCTTCCTTGTTATAATGGTGGGAGTGATACTCTTCCCAGCTCTCTATATCGCTGAGCTAAAACATGGAAGGAAGGATGAGATAAACTGGTAGAATCAGTTACAACAGAGGTTGGGAAGTGAGAGAGAAGAGTCAAGTTGTGCCCAGATCTCTGGTTTCACTAACTCATTAGAAAGTCTGCCTGTCTCGCTGTCTTTTGCACATGCACACATTTACACACACATGCACACATGTACATATACACATTCACACATACACATGCACACATTTAAGACAGGGATGGAAGTATACAAGTTCAAGTTTAATCATGTTGAGTTTGAAAAGATTGGGAGGTATCAGTGCTGTCTACATTAGCCAGAAATATAAGGGCTTTGGCACACATGAAAGACACAGATTTGAGAATCAATGGTATATGATGGGTAATTAAGCCACAGGAGATAAGTTCAAAGAAAACTTAGAGCTTAAGAAAAAAAGGGGCTGAAAGCAAGAGTATTTAAGGGGGATGGGCAGGGGAAGCGGATGTGGGAAGGGGTCTGATGGTGGAAGTGTGGGAGGAGAATAGAATGTGTGTCTTACAGAAGCCAAGGGTGGGGGCAGTTAGAGAAGGAGGGGAGGACAGCCCTGAAAGAAGACAACAAACACAGCGATGACCAACCAACTAAGCATAACACAACAACATGCAGCCTCCACAGGAAGAGGGAATACAGGCTGCATAAATAGTGACCAGTCTGCGAAAAAAATATGTAGTGTATTCTTTTCCCAAGAAGAATACTCTTCATTGAGGCCAGTCTGTGAACATATTTGAGAATAGGTCTCTACAAATTTAGCTTAATACCACAATTTGGCAAAATGTCTTAATTCAGGAAAATATATCAATTTTTCATCCAAACAAAAAATTTACCAAGTATTCCAGGCACTTGGAAATACATCAGTGAACAAAATAGACAGTCGCTGCCCCTCACATTGTGGTGAAAGAGACAGACAATAGTATTGACAGGATATGTGCTAAGTCATACAGCAAATGCTAAGGAGAAGAAGGTGAGCAAGAGAAGGGGGCTTGGGAGTTTTATGTGGGGATGCTGCAATTTTAAATAGGATGATCAGAATATTACTGACATATTTGTACACTTGAAGTAGGTAAGTGTGATGGTTAGGTTAATGTGTCAACTCAGCCAGGTAATTGTGCTCAGTTGTTTGGTCAAGCAAGCACTGAGCTAATCGTAATACAAGGACATTTATGGACTTTAGTCATCAGTGAGTTTACTGCATGGGAGGCTGATTACATCTGCAATCAACCAGGGAGATTGCCATCAGCAATGAGTGATGTTTAATCCAATTAGTTAAATGCTTTAAAAGGGGAAGTGATTTCAGCATTCAGAGAGAATTTTCCAGCTTGTCTTTGGACAGCCAACATCTCCCAGGAACTCATAAAAGACCTGCATCAGACTCTCATCAGAGCCCCTGGTTTGCAACCTGGCTGTGGAATCTGGACTTGTGCAGCCCCACGGTCATGTGAGAGAATTTTATAAAATCTCATACTATTTACAGATATCTCTTGTTTATTCTGTTTCCCTAGAGATCCCTGACTAATACATCATGGAACCTGGAGTGGTTCTTGAGGAACAGAATCTTAAACATGGGTTTGCATTCCCTGCACACAATGCTTCTTCCAAAACTACCATCCGTGGACTTACCAAATGTCTTATCCATCACCGTGGCATTCCACACAGCATTGTGGAACCCATTTTACAGCAAATGATGTGCAGGAATGGAAACATGCCCATGGAATTCACTGGTCTTACCATATTCTCCAACATCCTGAAGCAGCTTGTTTGATAGAACTGTGGAATCTGGACTTGTGCATCCCCACGGTCACATGAGAGAATTTTATAAAATCTCATACTATTTACAGATATCTCCTGTTGACTCTGTTTCCCTAGAGAACCCTGACTAATACAGTGAGGGAATAAGACTTCTGGCTAATTGGAGGAATAGCATTCCAGACACAGGGGATGGCAGGTGCAGAGGCTCCAAAGCTGGAGTATCCTGACATGTTCAAGGGTAGCAAGGAGGCTGGTATAGCTGGAGGAGAGTTGGGGGGCAGGGGGAGTTAATAAGAACTGAGGTCGGGTAAGTAAGATGTGTGTGAGCAGAGGACTTTTAGGCCTTTGTCATGGTTTTAAGTGTTGGATCTTGTGGATGGAGCTTTTGCAGAACTTGGTGTTAACTTTAAGGCATGTTAGAGAGTGAAGATACAACAGATTGCTCCCCCATGGACCGCCTGCTAAGCATTCTGACAGGTTCTAGTTATTTCTGACGACTCTCTCATCTTCTTGGTCATGATTCCAAGAAGTAGGGGGGAAATCTGATGTTAGAGTTTCGAGTTATATGAGAAATATTGCCAAAGAAGTTGTTTTAATTAATCATATTTTTTTAAAATTCCAAAGAATAAGCACTAATATAGCAAAGGTGATGCCAT
>JAQZBX010114242.1:0-10059 GCA_029593785.1 Cabassous unicinctus
CCACCTGCATTGGACGCTCCCAGGAGTGAGCTCTCTGCGAGAAATGACAGGGACTTTACGGAGCAGTGGACCAGAGGAGCTTTCTGAGAAAACCAGAACTCACCCGACAGAGCTGCAGGTAAGCAACACCTGGTGAGAAGCCGGGTTCCAGCCCAGTAGATGTAGCTTATCACAACAGACAAGCATACAAACTAATCAATGTGCTCCCCACTTTCTAAGGCCCTCCTTCGTGACAAGGAACTCGAATGTCCACTGGTCACTGTAACCCCCTTTCCCTACCTGGAGATCCCCTCAATGCCACTGTTAGTGGCTGGGGCCAGAAGGCCACTGAGACTCGCACTCCATTCTCCTCCGTGTGAGATCTCCCTGCTTGTGAACGGTTTTTCTCTCTCAATAAACTTTTTAAATGTTTTCATTGATATGTGGTAAATTGTTTCTTTTGACACAACTCAGTTAATCTTTAAAACAATTTAAAGATGTAGGTCCAGATACTATCTTTTTTTTTTTTTTTCAGAGATAAAGTGTGGCTCAAGGAAGTTACATAATGTGCTCGTGAGGATTTGAGCAGCCCCTTCTGGTCTAGCTCCAGAGTCCATGCTCTCAACCACCTGCTACAACTGTCCTCTAATATGTCCGCACGTACTTGGGTTAACCTGAAATGTTTGTGGCTACAGGGTCACGTCTTGCATAGCCCCTAAACAGGAGCCACGCTACTGCTTTCGCCTACACTGGATTTTCAGATGTATTTTGTAGTTCAGTCTTCAATATCTCAATTAGGCAGATTCCAATGGTCCACACCTACTGCAGGAAACATCTGACACATGGCACAAATTAAGAGAAAACTAAAGCAGAGGTCATTTGAAACTCAAGAAAATTCATCAAATCAATAACACACTTGGACTAATCAGCATTGAAGAGCTTACTTAAACCACTGTAAAGAGTCGACTCTGGAAAATTCTTAAAAACGGAAAGCAGAGCATGGGCACTATCAGCATCTTCTGCTGCTGTCTGCAGTTAATATACACCCCAGCACCACTTTAAAACACAGAGGCGGCTCTCTGTCCCTATTGTTAGAGATCTTTGGCAGAAAGACAACAGCTCCAGGTGGGTAAATGCTTCAAAGGTACAGAAAGCCCTTGGCTCTGGAGAGGCCTACACTTGCGGAGTCTGCGCAGAATCTTGGTGGATTCTCGGCATCATCACCAATAAGCATTTAGACATCACATCAATGATGACGTATCTGTCATCGTGTCTGTCTGAGGGCCCACGGTGGTGCCTCGGATGCTGAAGGCACTGTGGCAGGGGACAGTCCGCGCACAGCCTGCCACTCTTCCCTGCAGTCCTCAGATAAGCCCTGGGCTGGGGGTCAGCCTGACTCCTAGGATGGGATGACAGCTGTGGACTGGCTCCCTTCTTGGGGGTGCTTGGAGAGAAAGCACACGCCTTAAAGGAGCTGGATTCTGCAACATCAAACTGAGTGAGCTTGGAGGAAGAGCCCGAGCTCCAGATGAGAACATGGACCCACCTAGATCTCAGTCTTGTGAGACCCTAAGGGGAGGTCCCAACCATGCTGTGCCAGACCTGCAGACACTGTGAGATAATTAATGGGTGTTTTATGCTGCTGCGTTTGTGGGAACTTGTTACACAGCAACAGAAAACCAATACAGCAGGCCAAAGAGTAACTATTTTAGACTCTGAGGCTACAAAGGGGTCCTGTTACATATTCTTCTTTTCGTTCCCCACAATTTAAAAATGTGAAAACCTTTCTTAGCTCTTGGGCTGTACAAAACACAGCAGCCTGCGAAGGCGCCAGGGAGGAGAGAGGAGCAGCATGGGGAGGACACCCCCCCCCCATACTCTCTAGCATGTAGAGCTGGAGGGAAAGAGCCCCTGCTTGAGGGGGCTGCAGGGAAAGCTGTATCCTGAGGAGGAAAGTCTCAGGGAGAGTGAGAAGGTAAGGTAAAGAGACTGGAGATACAGGGGATCTTGCCAGTGAGCTTCCGTGAGTTTCAGAGAGCGCAGAAGGGGCAGAGTGGAATGTGAGTCAGAGGAGGGATGACCCGGCGGCCTGGGTCTCCTGGTGGAGACCAGGTCGGCAGGGGTGAAGGCGTATCAGGACTAGTGCTGACAGCCACTTGAGGGGAGTGAAATATAAGATAATATGAATGCCTACTTAGAAAATCCAAGGTGATCATTTGAAATAACAGAATAAGAAAAAAGTTAAGAGGAATGGATACAAAATAATTATAAGAAGCAAAAGCTTTTTCATATGTTAACAAGAATCAAACTGTGACGAGAAAAGGAACCAAATCACGCTTGTGATGAAAATATAAAATGCTTAGGCATCAAACTTAACAAGCACTATCATTAGGTGAGAAAATTACAAACATTTACCATGGAACACATAAGACTTGAAAAAGTAAAAGGACAAACCACGACATGCCTTACATAGAAAAATCTGTCATTATGAAGAGTCTAGCCTTCCCCAAATAATATGCTGATATGCAATTTCAACAAAAATCCTGATTTTTTTCTTAGGACCATGACAACTTTTAAAGTATATCTGGGGAGAACAGATGTGGCTCAAGTGGTTGGGCACCTGCTTCCCACATGGGAGGTCCTGGGTTCAGTACCCGGTGCCTAAAAACTAAAACAAACAAGCAAACAAATGAAAAAACCAACTCAGGGGAGCCGATGTGGCTCAGTGGTTGAGCACCAGCTTCCCACATACAAGATCCCAGGTTCAATCTCCAGCCTTAGTACCTCAAAAAAAAAAAAAAAAAAAAAAAAAGGATATTTAGGAGAATAAAGATTTTGAAAATTATGAGAGAGAGTTACTAGGCCAATTATTAAGATATACCACAAAGCTACAATAAATAAAGCAGTGTGTAATCACAATAATCACTTGACAGATCCAGGGAACAAAATACCTCAGAAGAGATCCTGGTATATGTGAGATTTTAATACATAAAAAAGGGGAAGCAGCAGTACAAATCAATGAGAAATAAAAGATTAATTGGGCTTCATCAAAATTAAAATATTTGCTCTTTGAAAGGAATTTTAAGAAAATGAAAAGTCAAGCCAAAGGCTAGGAGAAAAAGTTTGCACAATGAGTATCTCAAAAAGGACTTATATTATTGAGATTACATAAAGAACTTTTTCAACTCAATAAAATTAAAACAATCCAATTAAAAAAGAAAATGGACAAAAGATTTGAACAGACTTCATCAAAGAAGATATGTGAATGGCAAATAAGCACATAAAAAGATGTTCAAAATCATTAATCATTAGGAAAATGCAAATTAAAACTACAATGAGATACCACCACACCCTCACTCAGAATGGTGAAAATTAAAATGACTGACAATACCAAGTGTTTACAGGATATAGAGCAACTAGAACTCTCATATATTCCTGGTGGGAATGCAAAATGGTACAGCCACTTAATAAGATACCACTAAACTATTTTTTAAGGTAACTCACATACTTACCATCCGACCCAGCAACATTCTACTCCTAGGTAGGAATGGAAACACAAGTCCACACCAAGATTTAAACAAGAATGTCCTTAGAAGATTGATTCATAATAGCTCCTAACTGTAAACAACCCAAATATCCATTAATTGGTAAATGGATAAACAAATTGTGATATATCCATATACTGGAATACTACTCAACAATAAAAAGGAACAAACTACTGATAAATGCAACCTCACAGATAAATCTCAAAAGGACTATGCTAAGTGAAAGAAGTCAGATGCAAAAAAAACCCCAAAAAACTACATACTATATGTATTAGTTAGCCAAAGGGGTGCTGATGCAAAATATCAGAAATCAGTTGCTTTTTATAAAGGGTATTTATTTGGAGCAGAAATCCACACTTACCAGGCCATAAAGCATAAGTTTCTTCCCTCACCAAAGTCCATTGCCACGTGTTGGAGCAAGACAGCTGCCGACGTTTGCCACGGTTCAGGCTTCTTGGGTTCCTCTCGTCCCCGGGCTGCATTTCTCTCTGGGCTTAGCGCTTCTGTTTCCTCCACAAGGTCAGCTGTAGACTATGAGGCTCCCTAGGCTTTGCCTCTCTCCACAAAACCAGCTGTAGGCTCTCAGGCGAATGCTTGTCTCTTTTCCCGGGGCCTTCTCTCCTTCCTCACGACCAGGCTCTCTTACTTCCCAGCACTCCAGCTCAAGACTCCAACATCAGAACTCTAACGCAAAACTACTCCAACTCTGTCCTTTGCCATGTCTTTTTATCTTCGAGACCCCACCCACCAAGGGGGGGGGGCTCAACGCCCTACTGATGTGGCCCAGTCAACACCGTAATCATAACTTAATCATGCCCAGATTAGCAGACCAGTTTACAAGCATAATCCAAAATCTATTTTTGGAATTCATAACTATATCAAACTGCAAAACTGCTACACTATATGATTATGTTAATATGAAATTCCAGACACAGAAAAAATATATATAGGTTGCCAGAAGCCAGAGAGTGGGTTGAGGGGATTGACTACAAAGGAGTATGAGGGAAATTTTTGGGGTGATAAGTTCTGTATCATGATTGCAGTGGTGGTTACACTAATACATAAACTTTTCAAAATTCATTGCATTTTACACCTAAAATTGGTGAAATTTTATTGTATGTAAATTATACTTCAATAATGCTGACCAAAAAGAGAGAGAAAACTAAGAAAGAAAGGAAGGGAAGGGAGGGAGGGAGGGAGACAAGCAAGGGATTATTCCATACGTAGTACTGGAAAAATTAATTCCCTATATGGAAAAAAAATGAGTGCTTACTACATTCTGTACATCAAAATAAGCTCTAGACTAATTAGTAAGATCAACAAATAAAATTTAAACTAGAATAAAAACTGGAAGAAATTATGGTTCAATATTTACTTCTTAGGATTTGGAAGAAATGGAAGAAATCAAAAAAGAAAAAAACATTAATTTGAATATATAAAAATATTAAATTTCTGTTGTGTAATAAAAAGTAAAATTAAAAGGCAAATAATCTGCTGGAGATAAATATCTAATAAATATGACAAAAATTTGATATTATTAGTATGTAACCACCTGATTCAAATCAATTAGTACATTATCCCCAACTGTAAGTGGCCAGAACTCATGAACAGTTCACAAAAACAAGCGAATAAGCTATATTTAACCTCACCACTACACCTCAAACAATAACCAAATGTTATTTTTTCCTACCATATTAGTAAAGATGAGAAAAATCCTCACTTCTGCTGCAGGTATGTGGAACAGATACAGGCATGCACACTGCTAATATAAACTGTTAAAACCTTTCTAAATAGCTAGTGGCTAGCGGATACCAAGAACCTTGTAAAAATGTAATACTCTTAAAACCCTAAGAAATCAGACTCTATGAAAAAATGTATGCTTAGATGCTTTGTTACAGCATAATTTATAGACTAGCATAAAATTGGCAACTACCCAAATTTCCAACAATAGGCAAATGGTATTTTACAAAAAGTAGTTCATAGCATGTGGCAATACTCATTTCATGAGGGGAAAAAGCAAGATACAAAACTGCTTATATACAAATATTCTCACTGTCCTGATTTTGCGATAATCAGGGTAGGCTAAACATTCGCTATATTAGAAACCATGCATGTGTCCCCAGACCTAGTTTTTCTCCCTAGGTCTGGTTTTTAGAATGCTAGTGATAAACCAAGCCTGATTTATCATATGACCATCCTGTATAGGAAATGACTGTAACTCTAGGTATCTTTGCTCAACCTTAAGAGATATAGCAGGGGGACAGATGTGGCTCAAATGGTTAGGTGTCCGTCTCCCATATGGAGGGACCTGGGTTCGATCCCTGGGACCTCCCAGTAAAAATTTAAAAAAAGAAACATATAGAAGGCGCGCAGGCCGCCAGGCCCCGTGCACGGGTACACTGTGAGGCCCCGAAAGCGGGTGTGCCCCCCAGGCCCCACGAACGGGTGCGCCATCAGGCCCCGCTGACCCACGCAGCAAGATGATGACATAACAGGAGAGTGACACAAGGGAGAGCCAAGATGAGACACACCAAAAAAAACAGGAACTAAGGTGGTGCAGGCGGTAGGACGCCTCTCTCCCACATCAGAGGTTCCGAGGATCGAGTCCCGATGAAGACAGGAGTAATAATGTAAGATATGGACTACAGTTAGTACTGTAGTAATATTTTGATCATTTCTTTCTTATTTTCTAACAAATGTTTCACAGCAAAGCAAGGTATTGGTGGTGGGGTGATATATGGGAGCCATGTATGATGTTATGCATGTTTGTTTTGTAAGTTCACAACTTTCACTATATACTTACTGTTTATGTATGTTCATGTATGAATGATATACTTCAATAAAATTGAAAAAAAAACTGCTTATATAACTTTGTATATGTCTACACACACACACACACACACACACACACACACACACAAACCTTAAATTGTTTCAGATTATTTTTGACTAATGATTTAATTTTTTTCTTGGTATCTGTTTATATTTCCCTAAATGTGTTGATCTTATAGGCATTTTTAAAAATAAGGATTAGGGGCACTTCCACATTAAAAAGTCCTGGGCAAAAAACAAATGAAAAAAAAAAAAAAAAAAGACCTAGGCATGATGGTTGAATACTGGTGAAACAAGCTAACTGGGTGGAAAAGTGATGAAAACGGCGCAACAGTTGCCAGTTCGGGAGTACTGAACAGTTCAAATGCCCTTTGCGTAAGGGGCACTAGAACCAGCATGTGTCCAGAGAAGGGGGCGAGGAGAGGAAAGCACCTCAAAGCAGACATTCGGGGGAAAGAGTTTGGAACTTAAGACAGACTGTTAGTGGACAGTAAGGACTCTTCAACAAACTCTAGATAAACATCTTTCCGAATTGCTCAAAAAGGGCTTCTACATAGGACAGGACGCTGGATTATGAGACTTTAAAGGTTTTTGTCAAGATGAGACTGTGGAGGTAGAAAAAGGAGACACACTGAAATTGTTTTAAAACCATCACCTGGAAGTCAGTATCTAAATTGAAAGGATGCCGTACTTTTAAGAATAGTCAGATTTTTCATTTCAGTCTCAAGCACAGTGTGGGGAGATCTGGAGGCCTCAACAGCCTCTTTTCTAGTCCTGTGTTTAGAGTCTCACCCCACATCCCAAATTCAGAGGAACCTTTCCAGGATTCTGAAGCATGAACTAGCTTGTATCTTTCACACAGGGTTTTTGTTGGTTTCTGTCTTTAAAACCAGGTCCAACTGAAGGAGTGCTACAGGGCAAGGCCAGGAAGCAATTCAAATGCAGTTAAAGATGAAATCTCAGTAAGCTACACAGCTAGTAAAGTTTGTGGATTTAAATGGACCTGGTATAGGAAGAGAATGAGAGGAAGGGACTAATTATAAATTTGATACATTAAAGAAAATTCAACACTATAGAAACTGAACACAGAAAATCAGCCTGAATTTCACTGTTTACTTTTCAACACTTCCCAGGAATCATCATGGTGAGGAGGTAAGAAAAGCAGGCTTTAAAGGCAGACACCCCTGAGTTTAAATCCCTGCTCAAATCCCGGGTGACCAGAGGGGCAACCGCTCTGGGTATCCGTTTTCTCTTCCCACAAGGTAACTGTGATATTAATAAGCCAGGCCAAACTATGCGTCTCGGCACGCTGTAAATGCTTAACAAGCAGTCGTTTCCGTCCTGTCTCCAAGTTGCTGTAATTTTAATAGGAATAACCAGATCATACTCAAATACCTACAATCACATAACTGATATTTTGTAAAACACCATTTTGACTAAATGAAAACAAAACAAAACAAATCCTAAGGGCAAGCTCATATATTTAAATATTATCTATTTTTTGCTCACATCACAGAAATTACTGACACATAAGTCTTATTACAACTATTTATACTTGCCAATTAAAAATAAACAATCATTATTAATGAACTGTCATCACATAGGTTTCTGACTGCTCAACTCCACTTTAAAACTTATTTCATAAGCTTTCAAAACTGGAATTTAAAAAAAACACAATAAACCAGAATTAGAGACCTGAAAGTGAACAGCCGATTAGTAAGTATCCTATACTAATCTTTGCTGCCTTATACAAATGCTTTAAATAATCCTTAAGAAAAATTAAAAAGTGAATTAAAATGCTCTGTACTGTGCCAATATTTCTCTAGTTATCTCCCCTATCTTAGGGAAACATTGTTTTATTTCTCAAATACAGTCAAATTAATCAAATTTTATATGCCTTTATAGTATTCTTCCCATGGGCATACCTCCATAAGAGGTCAGTGGGCCACTTGCCCTCGAAGTCTATAAAAACCATCAGGCAACTGCCTATCTTCTGAGAGGGCGCAAATTCCACCTGCTGCCTCCAACAGTATAATCAGCAGAAATAAAAGATCACACAGGTATAATATTATAGTGCAACCCTCTGAAAAGCTGAAACAAAATCATGAAGCTCGATGTGAATTCAACAGATAAAACCTCTCTTTGAGGCTGACAGGTAAACTTTTCATAGAACTCTCCTTTTTATGGTACCAGAATTTAGTTTTCTGAAAGGTATAATTTTTGCTGTCAAGTTTATACCATGTTCCAGCAAAAAGGTAATGAAAGAGAATAGCTGTATTTATTCATGATACCAAACACATACACCAAAAAAGTTATCCTGATATATTTGTAAAATACTCTATTGCTGTAATTATTGCTCCTACAATAGTGGCATATAATCATTGTAAGAAATCACAGAAAGGTAACATTTAAATATCACAAACCTAATCTCAAAACTCTATTTCTGTGTAGTTTAATACTAAAACAAGCTGTTAACGTTCCAATTCCCCTTTAATATAGAACATCATTCTAGAAAGTTCTGGTGATTTATCAGGTATTGCCACAGTATGGCATCTATATCTTATGACAGGGTATTAGAATAAATAATTAACTAGGTCTTAAAAAACAAACTGTCTTACCAGGAGATGGAGGGGGAGAGGAGGAGAGAGGGAGATTATATATTTGGTGGATATAGAGTATGTGTAAATAAAATTAATTTTAAAAATAAAATAAACTGTCTTAGAGCCAAAGCAGAGAGGATATTAAACACAAAGCTATATAAATAAAAAACAGCTTTTAAAAAATATATGCTTTCATATATTTACATGTGGAAATTTTATATTGCTAAAGAAGAACAGACACTTGAAAAATCTTGCCAGTATTCACCAATAAATCAGGATTTTCAGGGAGAAATTTCTTAAATGAATAATTGAAATTTTAAAAAATTTAATACCAGATTATTCAAATCTTTACTCTTAGAACCACTATGTTAAGATAATATGACTGAGAGAAGAAAAAAATATGCCATTTATTATACATTCCCTATAAATAAATATTTTAAAAATAAACAGTAAAGTTCTCACATTCTTCATTCTTAGCAGTTTTTTCTGGACACTTAAATCATGAACAAGTAAGTATGTGGTAATATCTCAAGTTAGAAATTCACTCCATTAATGCCCCAATTTTATAATGAATTCCTGAGCTATCACTTTGCTTCAGGTAATGGTGTGTCTGCCTAAGCTAAAAGAGCCTGAGTTTTGCTACACGATACAAAAGATGGACATAAGAGAGGGGGGAAAGCAGGTGGGGCTTTCCCTTTAATTCAAGTTTGATGGGCCTCAGCAACAAACCCTAGGAGAGTGATGAGGGCCAACATGCCCCTCCTTTCATTTTTTCCTTTGAAAACAAGTGGACTTCAACCTGACAGGGCATGAAGTACCATGTCACAGCACATGCACAGTAAAGGCATAGTATGGGGAAAAAAATGCAGTAATTAGCAAAACTTAGTCCTCAGTTATTTCCACAGACAAAAGCATACCTCACTCAACAAATTATCCAAATGCACCAATTAATTTTTAAGGTAAAGTTCCACAAGTTGGATATCCTTATATGATGTATAGATAGAAATGCCACACACAGTCATCCACTAAAGCCATGGCCTCTGGTCAACAGGTGAGAAAGATGCACTGAAGTTCTGCAGATTGATGAAAAGAATACATATATA
>JAQZBX010114243.1:0-10035 GCA_029593785.1 Cabassous unicinctus
AGGGTAATTTTGAACACCTTAATTTTATCTTGAGCTGATTTTGGAACACTACCCCTGAGTAATTTGCTATCACAATGAACAATTACCTCATTACCATTTTGCCTCCATTCCTGCCCCCATCATCTCTAAGGAAAAACCTGTGATTACTCTTCTTTGTTCCACACACACTTGTTTAAAACATATGGGATTAAGTTGGAGAGAGGTAGGAGAATGGAATATGGTGTTTCTCCAGAATTCTCCTCAGCCAGGTCTTGGCTCTGCAACCCCAGCCGAACTTGGGCCCAGGGTTTACAATATATATACTACAGAGACCTGCTCAATTTCTTCTGCCTGAAAACCTGATTCTAGCCTCTCCAGTCTAAGGCTCTGGTACCAGTGAAACCTGCCCTGGCCATCCTATTTAAAATGGCACTGCCACCTGTCAACCTTCCCAAGCCTTCTTACCCTGTTCTCCTTTTAACTTTTTCTCATGGCACTATCTCCTCACAAGCTGTAGGACTGGCTTTTATTATGATTATTATATCTGTGTTTGTGTTTATCTTTGTTGCCTATCTGCCCCCCATAGAAGGCAAACTCCACAAGGCAGAGATCTTTATTGGTGTAGAGATCTTTATTGGTGAGACCGATATGTCTCAATCACCTAGAACAGTGCCTGGGACATGGCAGGTGTTTACTACACATTTGCTGAACAAATATGTGAGATTTTCATATCTGAACTCTGTTGCCAAAAGTGGTTTCAAGATTTATTATAGGCTTAAAGCAGATCTTACATCTGTGCTAAGTTCTTTTACTTTATCCATAATTTAAAACAGGCTGTTAAGAATCAGCAAAACTTCCAAAAAGTGCTCATCAGTTACTAGGCGTACATGAAGAGAGGTATAATGTCCAAAACAATTGACCATTTTGACAATGGATCAAAATTCATTACTGTAAATAGATTTGGAGCAGAAATTTGTATAATAGAAATGTCTAAAACTAGCCAGTGGCCCATTTATTTTAAATTAGGTTCTTATCCACAAAATCCTATTACAGCAAAATGATTTTAAGAAATCCTTTGTCTTCCTTTTAATATGGCTTAACATGGGTACTAAGGAGACTTCAATTAAATAGTTTGATGAGGAATCTATATTTTCTGGACCACAAGAGTCATTTCAAACCAAATGACACTTTTCTTAAGCTCTGCTGTGATCAAACTCTCAGTAATGCCTGTCTCTTCCTGAAGTGTTTTTAGTTAGTAGCAACATAGACAAGGCTTTGATTTTTGCCCCCTTAATTTATCACCTGCCAGTGACCCCCAAAGGGCAAAAAAATTAATAATCTAAAAGATTTGAAGAGTTATTTAAAACACCGACCCAGATTTTTCTTAACAGTATTTGAAATACACCCCTGCCTGTTCACTTCAGGTGTAACCATGATGTATCTGACAGAATTGAACATTAGCAAATCAATGAAGTGCCATTTCAGCACTGCGGGTCACATTTCCTCTATTTATTAAAATTCTAGTTTGTCCAGAGTCTCATTTTTTCAAGTTCAGCCATTATAATTTGTACAGCTGATTTGAGCCACAAGAGTCTGGAGACCATATTTTCTGAGACACAAAAATCAGGCAGCATGCTGTCACTGTTTAAGGAATCAGACAGATATTGGTTAGAATCCTGGATCTACCCCTCCCAGCTGGGCATGACTTCATGCATGTTCTCTAACTGCCTGAGACTCAGTCTCTTCATCCATAAAATGAGCCTATTAACTAACACCTACTTAGAATTATCACTATGGGTATTAGAGATGTAGCATGTAAACTCTCAATACAGTATCTGGCATGTAGAGACAATGTGCCATAAATTGTAACTAAAAATCATGATCATAATTTTTTTTCTGATTTGACTATTTATTTGAGTCGTTTCATAAAGGTGCGAAGTTTAAATCTCTTTTAATTATTTTTAATCAATTGTTTTAATTGAAAAACATTACATGGAGTCAGTGTTATTTTGGAAAACCCAGGTCTTGGAATCAATGTCTTTTTAGGTCCTGATTCTTGTCCAAGATCAGTTCAGGATCTCAAACAGTTTAGGAGACCCAAAGACTGCTATTGGTCTTTTGTCTAAGCAAAGGGACCTATGTGCCATTTTCTCACCTGAGTCACACAGGGGTTGCGGAGCGGGGCGGGAGGCAGCTGTGTGCACTCCCGGCATGGTTGCCACGTCAGTGTGTTCATCTTCTAGTCCTGAGAAGGCCAGCAGAGTCAGGAGTGTATATGTCACCTGACAATCTAAACATACCATGTTCCCTGGCCGAAGGTGTAGAGAGAGAAAACAGAAGCTGCAAGGAGAGGAGAAGGAGGGGGAAGGGAGGAGAAGAGAAAAGTTAAGTCAAAGACCAGCAAGCTTGTCAAAATGTTGCCAAGAAGAGGGTGGTGGCACAGAGGTTTTAAAGTTCTTTACCCTCCCCAGCTTCAGGCAAAGAAGTCATTCATCAGCAGGGTGGGGATTTTTAGTCTTTACCAAAAGAAAGAAAGCTTCAAGTATTCACCCTCCCCACTGGCTGTGTAAACGGAGCTCTGCTGGCAGCAGCTGAGCAATTGCTACAGAGCTATCCTAGTCTGCCAAGCCTTGGCCTGCAAAGTTCCAGGGGGAGCTAGGAGAGTCATCACTTCCCCACCTCCCTAACCCAGTGCAGATCCCATTTGGGCCCTTCTGTGGAGAATGGGGTCTGCAGAGGCCATCAGCTCTTCATCTACTTTGTTGGTGCTTACCCTTGAATCAACTAAAGAAGTCCTGGAAAGCATCCATCTGTCAGGCATACACACAAATTTGGGGTTTCGAAACAATGTAGTTACTGGTAGTCATCATTTATTGGCTACCTAATGTATGCCAAGCACAGTGCTAAGCATTTTACTTGCATTATTTAGGAAGCATTCATCCAACAATTAATAAGAGCCTACTATGTGCAAATCACTGAACTGAGTACTAGAGATACCATGATGAACAGGACAGATACAATGCCTTTCTATGGCAAACACTACTTTTTTGCTTACCATATATCTATTCCACCTTTCTTCCCCAATTTAGATTGTGCAAAACCTCACTGTCCCAGGCTCCCTTGTTGCTTGGAGTTGTAAGCAACATAGTTATGGCCAAAGATATCTGAATGAAAGGTTTGCTTTCCTGCTAAATTGAGGTAGGTATGACTATCGTGATTTCTTTTCCTTTCTTTCAGCCTTAATTTGGATGTGATGGCTGGAGCTGCAACAGCCATATTGAACCATAAATTAAAGGCAAAAAGATTCAAAGAGACATCCTGATGTAGTTAAGCCTCTGAACCATTACTAGCAATCTCTACCTCTGAACTTCTTTTTAGATGAGGAAAGTGAATCCCTTGTTTAATACAATTAACCAGGTTTTCTGTCACTTGTGGCTGAATGCACTCCAAAACAATTGCCTCAGTAGAGTTTATAGTGTATCTGGGGAGAAAGACTTAACCAATTTATTTTACAATAATTATTTAAATAGGATTGTGACAAGTGCTATAAAGGAGAAGTATTGGGCTCTAGGAGCATATATGTAACAGGCTGTCACTTCCAAAGTTCATGCAGTCTAGAAACGGACCTTTGTGTGGTCCAGATTCTACCACTTACTAGTTGTCCAACTTCGGGCAAATTACTTGCCCTTCTAAATCTCAATAATCTCTATAATCTGTGAAATGAGAATTATAATATTATCTCATGGGTTTGTTGTAAGGGTTAAATGATAAAATACATATGAAATGATTTGTAACTTCTAACACATGGTTAAACACTCAATAAATGTTAATATCATCATTAAATTGTGTCAACATATTACATATATGTTAATATTACACATATTATTATTAATATATTATTGTGGCAAGCAGAATTGTAAGACGGCCCCCAAGACTCCCACTCCCTGCTATACAAGCCCTGTTTATCCTCTCCCCTGAGTGTGGACAGAACCTATATATATGATAATATATCACTCCCATAATTATATTACATTATAACACAAAAGGAAATTATCTAAGGTGGGCCTGACCTAACCAGGTGAGCCCTCTAAAAGCAGAGTGTTTTCTCTAGATGTTTGCAGAGTAAGAACTCAGAGACATGAGATGTGCTCCTGCTGACCAGGAAGAAGTAACAACCATGGCATGAACTGCTTATGGGGGCCACGTGGCAGAGAGCTTCAGATGGCTCCTAGGTGATGACAGTGCTCCCAGGCCAGCAGCTAGCAAAATGAAAGGGACCCAAGTCAAACAACAGCAAGGAAATAAATTCTGGCAACAATGATGTGAGCTTGGAAGAGGACTCTGAGGCTTCGATCAGCTCACCCACCTAACATCTTGGTTTCACCTTGGTGAGACCCTGATCAGAGAAACCACCTGGACTTGACCTTCAGAACTGTGAGATAATACATTTATGTTGTTTTAAGTCACTAAGTTTATGACAATTTATTATGCAGCTATAGAAAATGAATATGATTATTTATGTGTGGAATACCATATTACACAATAATATACTATATTACATTCGGATAAAATCTAAGATGCTTTTTCAATGAGACCCAAAAATACAGAAGATTAGAAAATGTAAGAGTTTATTTCCCTCACCCATTTTAGCATTGCAGTGAGAAGTCGGTTGAGGGTAATCATTTGGGTGCTCATGTTTCTCACATCCTGTTGCCCTAGCAATTCCCTAGAGGGAGTCATGTCCTCATCTGCAGGGTCAAAGATGGGTCCCAGGCACACGGGGAAGTGTGGGAAAGACCAAATCCAGGCCATCACTCTCTCTTTAAGTAAATGATCTCAGAGTCATACTCAGCACTTCCATTGGTGTTCCATTGTTGAGAATTTAGTCCCATGGACACACCTAGCCTTAAAGGAGTTAATGCAGTGGTGGGGTGGGGGGCATATGCCTAGAAGAAAAAGAGAATGGATTTTGGTCAACAATTAGAAGTTCCCACAAATATTACTTTAAAAATATTAATCACTACTATATACTGCCAAATTATTCTCCATCTTGGCTTTCTCGCTGGCATTTTGTTTTGATTACTTCAGAGAGGGCCAAATCTAATTGCAGAGGAGACACCTCTCGATTTTGTAATGCTGACTCACTCATTCATGAGGCAACATTGACCTCTGCCTGGGATAGAGGTAGCATTAACAACAACTGAACTGCTCACTGCTAATTATTGCAATTCATAATCAAATGTACTTTTCTTAGTGCTTTGCAAACAGGTATAAAAATGTTCCAATGAATAGGCTTTATCCACCTACCCATCCTCACCTGTGACATGGTGCTGGGGAGGGTGATAAAAAAAAACAGAACACAGAGATCCCCTACACACAGCCTGGCATTTCCCCCACATCTCATGTTTTCCCTTTTAAAGGGCTGTAGGAGGAAGAGTTGTACAAGGTGTGGACTATTTTTGCTGTGATTTAGACAAAGTTCTAAAAGAGTTTGTGCACTGCTGGACAGTGTTTTCTTGCGGTAAGAAAGGCCACGAGAGCAGCTTCAGTTTTTCTTTGAGAATTAGGCTGATCAAAATGCACCTTTGCTGAAACTCCTCCAAAGACTGCAAGAGTTTGGGTGTTTTACAGCAATAAGAATAGGAGAGTAAATTTTATTTTGTTGATTGAGTAGCCCCTCAATAAGTGTTAATCAATGTCAATGCTAGAATGTATATGCAAGGTAATCCATTTACAGAGAAAAGGGACATTTTCTCACAAATTTTAAGAATTCCTTCCATGGAACAATGTTGGCTTCTGCTTTGGAGCTAGAGCTTGACTTTCAGGGGTATTTTCCAATATACCATGTATATTGCTAATGTATATAAATCCATGTGTAATTTCATCTAGAAAACTTGTTTTTAGTACATTATTCCCTGGGCTCTAAGCTACTGATACCACCTGGTCGTTGGGAAAAGTCTGGCATGTGATAGGATTGCTATAGAATAGCAAAAGCTCTCGGATTCTGAAAACATGTTTTATAAGGGAACCCAAAGCCTCTCCTCAAACTATAAGTCTCTTCTCTTATTCTATTCTACACTCCCACAGCAAGTAGCAATGATTATTTATTTATTTCCTCCAAGAATATTTCTCAAGTAGCAGAACCCAATTCTTTCCAAGTTTACCCACCCCAACTAATGGTCCAATTCTCCATACACTGAGTGCAATCTCTGCAGAAGCAGAAAACCTGTCTTTGTAACTGCTGATCAGGGAGGGCTTATATAAGAAGGAACATGAACCTACGGAATGACTCAAAATATGGCTAATCTCCTAGCCGGAAGACCTTAGGGGGTGGGGGCTGAGGCAGGAGAAGGAAGAAGTAATGAGTATGACTCCCTTATTCCTGCCTCTTTCCCAACATTTTTCAATTCTAAGGGCAAGGAATCGATCTATGCTTTATTAAAATAGTAAAGAACCGTCCAGGCTACACGGCTGTCAGTAGTGTGTAACCCTCCACCTGCCCAGATTCATACAAAGAAGAAATAATTTTCTCTTCTAAATTCCTGGAAACACACGTTTCTGACATGCTGCTGAAGCATGTCTAAATCAAAACTAAACAAACTAGTAGTACCTTGAATTTGCATGGCCATTCAGAGTCTTCAAAGCCTGTTCGCATTTTTTTTCAGATGTTCTTCATAGCTGCCCTTGGAAGTAATAATAATAATAACTCTACAATCCAACATTTACTATGTGCCACTGTACATATCCTCACTCATTGATTCCTCATAACAATGTTGAGAGTTGAGTACTATTGTTAGCCCATTTGACAGATGAGGCTTACAAAGGTTGAGATTCCTGAGTTCACACAGTGGTAAATGATAAAGCCAGCACTATAAACTTAGACATTCTGGTTCCAGAGCCCAGATGCTAAACCTCTACACTATATTGGCTCAACAGCTCAGTTTTAGAGAAATTAAGTGACTAGTAACCAGCAGTACTGGAACTAGGACCTGTTTATCTTGCTTCTTTCTTATTGCAGGATACCACTGTTCAGGGGTTTTCTTAGTCTTTAGTACTCCCAATGACCTTCTTCACCTTGGTCTACCATAACTATTACTCCACACACACATACGCACACACACGCACACACACACACTGATGTGGTTACTCAGGAATCAATCTTTTCACTAAGATCAAGCTCAGGGTATGAAACCTTTAATTTCCTTCAACTTGACATTTTACCATTTCATAGTCCCTAAGTCTCCTTTGGCTTTTTAAGGAGTGATTTCAGATATCCACTCCCTACAGCTCTGAGAACAATTCATTTCAATCTTGGGACATTGCCCAGAAATCAAGTAAACTAGCATGATCCTTCTAGTCTAGATTTTCATTCCATCTATCTTCTAAAGCTCAGTCCATGGGCACAAACTACTGGGTAAGAGGTAGGAGAAATGTTAATGATCCAGATGATATCCTTTACCTGGTGTTTTAAAACCAATAGATCTAGATAAATGGTAAGTTTTTTTATTCATGTGGTTATTTTGGGGTCATGTAGACAGTGGAAAATGTATTTCATAAGGTTTTATCACCATTTAAAGATTAGTAGTACTAAACTATTCAATCTAATCATAATAAAAGTTCTTCAGCATTCCTAACCTAAGTCCTATGAGTCCAGGGAAAAAAAAAAGCTTTAATTATTTCTCACAGGAAATGCTTTAGAAGATTAATGTTTGGGAAGGGTCTAAGATAATCTTTTGGTACTCAAACGTATTTGTAAAGTAGAGATAACAAACGTTGAAGAAATGTCTTCAACAACTTAACTTGAATGATAAAATTACAGCAGTTTCTGGGAGAATTGTTCTTGATACGATAGCTATTGATCAAAGAAAATCTTGGAAAAAAATGTTAAAGGACCTACTGAGTTGAACATTCATTCTACTTCTTCCTTAAATTCTGTATCTCTTCTATTGGATATTTTTTTCAAAACTCGGTACAAATTTAAGAATTGTCAACAGGTAACCTTGTAAGACACACAAAATTAAACTTACAATGGAAATCTATTCTATTTAGTATTAGTGAAGTGTTACTTTTAAAAAATAAAGCCTTGGGAATTGGCCTGGACAACCAGCAAGATGGCAGCAGAGTAAGGTGCTCCTAGAGTCAGCTCATGCTACAGGGCAGTTAATAGTCACCCAGAGCTATCTAAAGCACCAATTTGGGGGTGCCAGGATATCAGAAGAGTGTCCTGCAACATCCTTGAAAGAATGGAAGGAGGAGACTGCCCATCTGCAGAAATTTGTAAGTAGAGCACTCCACGCCATGGAGGCCAGTGCCCATCCCTCCACTGGCGGCACAAGCTGCCTCACTCAGGAGCTATTCAGTGACTGGGATTGGAAGCTCCACTTCCCAAAAACAGGGGGGAAAGAGATAGTTGCACGCCAACTTCAGCTACTGATTAGTAAATTTGGCTGGCTAAACTATAATCCTAAGAACAGCTAAAATTTGAACCTGTCCAAGTCAGAAACAGGCCAGTAGCTGCCATTTTAACTCCACCTCTGGCATGAGGGGAGTGGGGCAGACTGAAAATCACAGTGCAGGTAGGGACCATCTTCTTTCCACCCATATCGTACTGCAGCCCTAGACTAGACATCAACCCAACCTCTGGCAGGGAGGAAGCTGGCAGGACCTGCAGCAGCCTTTCCGGGTAACTGCAGGTACATTTGGCTGGCACAGACTGAAGAGTCGGAAGTCTACCAGGGTAACTGCGGTCATTTTCGACCCGCACAGCACAGATTGCTGCCCACACCTGCAGCTTCATCCCCATCCCAAGCAGGGGAGGAAGGGGCATGAATCTTCATCAATCTCTCTGGAAAAGTACAGTATAGGCCTGCACAACTGGGATTATTACAGACAGCTGTGGCTCTGTCCCTTCTCCTGGCAAAGGAGAAAGGTGGGAGAAGTTTCATCGGTCCCTGGAACAATGCAGGCAGCCTGAGCCTCCACAGCTTACAGCACCAACTGCATCCTAGGCTCCTACTACACAATCAGCAAGGGAGAAAGGGCAAGAAAGTCCTAAACTAAAGAGAGAAACTGCACCCAGAATAAATACTCTAGTAAGCCAGATGCCAAGACACCAACAAAAAGTTATAATCCATACCAAGAAACAGGTAGATATGGCCCAGTTGAAAGAACAAGATAAGCCTCTAGATGACATAAAGAAGTTGAGACAACTAATCATAGATGTTCAAACAAATCTTCTTAATAAATTCAGTGAGATGGCTAAAGAGATTAAGGATATTAAGAAGACACTGTGTGAATGTTCTTGCTGTCCTGATTTTGTGATAATCAGAGTAGGCTAAACATTCACTGTATTAGAAACCATGCATGTGTCCCCAGACCTAGTTTTTCTCCCTTGCTCTAATTTTTAGAATGCTGGCGATAAACTAAGACTGATTTATTATATGACCATCCTGTATGGGAAATGACTGTAACTCTAGGTATCTTTAGTCAACCTTAAGAGATAGAGCAGGGGGACCGATGTGACACAAATGGTTGGGCATCGGTCTCCCATATGGAGGACCTAGGTTCAATCCCTGGGACCTCCCGGTAAAAATTTTTTAAAAAAGGAAAATATAGAAGGCGCACGGGCCACCAAGCCCCACGCATGGGTGAGCAGTCAGGCCCCGCAAGCTGGTGAGTCCCCCAGGCCCTGCGTGTGGTGAGCCACCCAGGCCCCGTGTGCGAGCGCGCCATCAGGCCCCACAAGCAGATGAGCCCCCCAGGCCCCATGAGCGGGTGTGCCGCCAGGCCCTGTGTGTGGGATAGCCGTCAGGCCCTGTGCGCAGGTGCACCATCAGGCCCTGCAAGTGGGTGTGCTGTCAGGCCCCGCGAGCCACACAGCAAGATGACATAACAGGAGAGTGACACAAGGGAGAGCCAAGACGAGACACACCAAAAAACCAGGAACTAAGGTGGCGCAGGTGGTAGGACGCCTCTCTCCCACATCGGAGGTTCTGAGGATTAAATCCCAGTGAAGACAGGAGGAGAAGGATGAGAAGAGAGGGCAGGAAACAGACA
>JAQZBX010114244.1:0-10036 GCA_029593785.1 Cabassous unicinctus
AAAGAGCCATCGGCAGTGACCCTGCAGCAGCAGTTTATAGCCTGAGCCATGCTTTCTGCACCAAGTGTTGGCTGGCATGTCTTTAAAAGGGCCATGAGTTCTTAGATTCGAGGGGCCTGACTCAGAGGCTGCACTTTGCGCCCAGTAGAGTCGATGGATCCAGACCAGGCACTCAGTACTCCCATCTACCAAAGAGCCAGGTGGGTCAGCTTTCAAAAGGAGAAGAAGCTCCAAGAAGCCAAGTGAGAGTCTCCAAATTGTCTCCCCAACTGCCTCCCTCTCCAACACACACACATGCACATATGCACACGTGTGCACACACACAGGTCTACTCCATTGCTCTCTCAAACCCAAAGCCATCTTTGTAAACTGTCCAGATGTCTATCTTTGGAGGGAGAGCTCATCCAAATTCTTCCATCAATTCTCCCACCGATGTCCAATGTTCACAGAACAGGGACTGGGGGTCTCCAAGCTGGGGCAGAGCTGTGAAAAGTATTCATCTGTAGAGGTGAGCCCTGATACAATCATTGGACGCTGCCTGGGAGTTGTATAGACAATGGCTAAATAACATGGAATCTACAATCACATTCACCAGGTTCAAATCTCACCACTGCCACTCTTCTGACTCTGCTTCTCTATGCTTGGGTTTCTTCATCTATTAAAATGTGAATGCAAATCTCAACCTGATGGGACTCTTTTATGGATTAAATGAAATTAATAAATGTCAGCTATATTATTTCCTACTTGTTCTTAAAGGAAGGTCTAATTTTCCTCCACAATGCATGGGTGGATTGAACAATCAGCTTAAAGTCATCTTGTCTTTCTAGGCTCCCAGGTTCTGCCTTCTCTTTTAGTGACTAGTATTTTAGGTGTTGTGTTTTTTTTCCCCATTTAATTGAGCACTAAGTTCACACCATTTTCTCTCTTTGCCATTTCTCCGGTAACAAGAGGTCCCCACCTGTCAAGAACATTGCATCTGAGCTGGCTGAGACAGAGCCAGTATTAACATAGGCCCCAAACCAGGACATTCAGAATAACAAGGAACAGAGACAACCAGCCTTTCGCTTCACTTAGAAAGAGATTATGAATCAGAGGATCAAAATCTTTACCGCCTGTACGTTGAAAACCTGGAGTTAAATGCAAAAATGGAAACCAAAGTGTATCAGGAATTAATTATATTATAACCTCACAGTACCTCCTCATATACAAAAGGTCAAAATGGTTTTTAGGGAATAAATATCTGATAATCTGGCCTCTTCTATTAGGAATGACCCCACTTTGGCATTTTTTAAAGGAAGATATTTTTGTTTCATTCCCCGAAGGGGTATGAAATGTACTAAAAGGGATATAATGGATCAGAATAAATCAACTTACACATAAGAAACATTCCAGTGTGATGATTTGTGGTTGCTGAGAATATTCATCACATTATTTCAAAGTGGCAAAATTCAGAGCAATCTTAGAAAAGATAATTCAAAAGTGGCAGCTACATTTGCTGATAGGTTTACGTGGAACACATATGCACAAAACCCCCATCTTTTTCAGTGTATTTGTCAAGGGGCCAAGAGTTCAATCATCAAAATAGGTTATTTTGTGCATTACAGTGCATGGAACAACAGGAGGAAAGACACTTTCTTGGGAGTAACCGAAAGACATTTTGCAAAAGGTCCCCATCAGTCTGAAATGGAAGGCCCGGGAGCCCAGTGTCTCGTGACCTTCATTAGCTTGACCCCTCTTCTTTGGTTGCAGTGGCCGAGGTAGTTGCTGCTTCCTCTAGATCTTCTGCTGGCTTCTTCTCTTCCTCTTCCTCTTCCTCTTCCTCTTCCTCTTCCTCCTCATCCTCCTGGGGAATAGAGGTCTGGGTATTTCTGCTCGCATTCCTGCATGGCCCAGAACTGGTCTACACAGTCTGACCCCTTGACGTCTTCTGTGCTGTAGTGGAAGCAGGAAAAGGCTGACTTGAACTGTTCCCCACAGGGGCCACTGAAACGGGCAGTCCCAGTTAATGTCTCCATTCGGCAATATCAATCCTCATTCGGATCATTGGGGTCGTTGGCCACCAGCTCTGCATTGCTTGGTGTTTCATGGTCTTCTCTGGTCACAAATATGATTCAATCCTTCCCTTCTTGTGGGCAGTAGGCCATTGCTGCAGCCCAGTTCTCCGACCTCACAGCTGCAGGAGCAGCAGCTGCTCCACACCGTGACCTCTCCTCAGGTGGGGAGTTAGTATTTTAGTTTTAGTTTCTGTATTAGTCAACCAAAGGGGTGCTAATGTGAAATACCAAAAATGGGTTGGTCTTTATAAAGGGTATTTATTTGGGATAGAAGTCCACAGTTACCAGGCCATAAAGCATTAAGTTTCTTCTCTCACCACAGTCCATTGCCACGTGTTAGAGCAAGACAGCTGCCAGCGTTTGCCAGGGTTCAGGCTTCTGGGGTTCCTCTCTTCCCGGGGCTGCGCTTCTCTCCGGGCTTAGCTCCTGTTTCCTCCACAAGGTTAGCTGTAGATGATCAGGTGAATGGCTTGGTTCTCTTCTCCTGGGGCCTTCTTTCCAACATCAAACTGTTTCTCAAAAGACTGCTTCCACTCTGTTCTTTGCCTTGCCTTTTATATTCGATTCCCCACCCACCAAAGGGTGGGGCTCAACGCCCTACTGACGTGGCCCAGTCAACACCCCAATCATAATTCAATCATGCCCAGATTAACAGATCAGTTTACAAGCATGATCCAATTATATTTTTGGAATTCATAATTACATCAAATTGGCCAACGGTTACAGTCTCTAAGAGTGATGAGATGTTCACAAGCTTTCAGAGAGAGCCAAGTCTCACTTCAGAGAGCAGCTTTGTGCAAAGCACTGTGTTGGTTGCTGTGCAATAAGCCCCTAATTGATGTTTTGGTTGAATCACCCCCTGCCTTCCATAGGGAGGGGATTCACCCAAGGTAAATGCAACATGCTGAGCACAAGGGTTATAATAATCATACCATAATTAGCCTGACCTGTGTGGAAGCTTCTAGTACAGTGACAGAAATCCAATTGCCTTTCAGATTTATTAAACTATAAAAGTGTTCTAGGGAAGCGGCTGTGGCTCAATTGGTTGGGCTCCCGTTTACCATATGGAAGGCCCTGGGTTCGATTCCCGGGGCCTCCTGGTGAGGGCAAGCAGGCCCACGCGGTGCGGTGAGCTGATGGCCTGCGCAGCATGGTGAGCTGATGGCCCGCGTGGTGTGGTGAGCTGGCACAGCAAGATGATGCAACAAAAGGGAGACAAGCAGACACAGAAAAACGCACAGCAAATAGACACAGCGAGCACAGGGGGCAAGGGGGGGATAAATAAATTTAAAAAAATAAATCTTAAAAAAAAAAAAGTGTTCTATATTCAGATTCATGTAGAACACTTCTACAAAACAGACAACACCAGAAACTGAGGGAATAGAAAATTGAAAGCTGAAATTTGATTTTGCCAAAATTATGGTTAATGGTGGTGTGACAGTTTGAAGTTATTTTATGAAACCCGAAAAGAAAAATTTCATGTTCTTGAACTAATCCATTCCTATGGGTATGGGGCCCTTTCGATTGGACTACGTCAGTGAGGCAAGACTCAGGCTGGGTCTCCACCCTCTTCCGGAGCTTTATATAAATGGTGACACAGAGAGAGAGAGACAGAGAAAGGAAGCTGCCATTTTGACCCAGCCATGTGAGAGAGAGGACTTGAGGATTGCTAGCAGCTGAAGCTGAAGCACCATGAAGCCCCAAAGGGATGGGCTCATGGAGCAGCTCAAGGCTGAAGAGACGAGCCATAGGCTCATTTGCCCACAGCTGAACTCGGAAAGAAAGCGGAGCAGTTGAGATTGAGAGAGGAAACCTGGAAAGAGACGGATCCTATGTCTGGTTGCCCACAGATACCTCTGGGAGATGCTGAGCCCTGAGGGGAAGGCAGGGATCTCAGCAGAGATCAGCCACTATCTTGTTTCACCACATGGCAGGACCCTAGGATCACCAGTAGCTGACTTTGGTGAGAAAGCATCTCCCATGGTACTTTGATTTGGACATTTCATGGCCTTGGAACTGTAAGATTGTCCCCTAATAAATTTCCCATTATAGAAGCCAACCCACTTCTGGTACTTGTATCAACAGTGGCAAACTAAGACAGATAGCATGAAGCTTTCCCTTTCACCAGACAGCATTTGCACTCACTTCATATGTAAATGGTTATTTCTCTCTTTTTCTCTGTTAGAGAAGCAGCTACAGGACAGTGAGAATAATACAGGCTTTAATCCACAAATAGGGATTATTATACCATATGAATAGCGAAACTGAGGTTCAAAGATATCAAGGAGCTTTCCCAAAAGACATGATGCAAGTCTCAGAAAAAAAAAAAATCTTTTCAATGAGACAATGTTTTTGAAAGAGATTTGTATATGATAACATACGAGACAGCCTTGTAAACCGCAGGTATTTAATAAGCAGCTACTCTGCACCAGTGGCCACGTTAGACACCGGGGTTGGAAGATGTCCTGGCCTTGAAGGAGCTTGCACTGCAGGGCGCACAGGTGTCCTGCAGAAGTGTGTTCAGAGCACAGCAGGTGCAAAGGAGGGAGGGCCCACTTCTGGGAAAGTGAAAGCAAAGGGTTTCCTCGAGAGGGAGACACGTCAGCTGACTTGCAGGGCTGAGTATCTAGAGCAGGGCTTCTTAACCTTTTTTGTTCCACAGACCCCTTACTAAGTCCACACTAAACTGTGTATCATTTAATAAATAGGTCACACCCGCACCAACACGTCACCACAAGAATAATGTTTTTTTTTTTTAAATTTCAATTCAAGCTCACAGACCCCTTGTTAGGAACCCCTCTTTGAGAGGTTCATCAGAAGGACAAGGAGGGGAAAAAAAGTTCAGGCCGAAGGAGCAGCACAGGTTAAAACACAGAGCCATGAAAAAGAGTCTGACTGGTTCAGAAGACAGCAAGGAGTTCCTGTGACTGGAATCTAGGAGGCGGGGGCTCAGTGAGAGGCGAGGCGGGAGAATTAGGTAGAACCATAGGCACTGTCCACGCTGGGGGGTGGCATAGCCGCACTTAGGCTTTCACGCTCTTTGGGGCAGCTGCCTGGAGAAGGGATTGGAGGCAGGATACGCTCCGCTGTCACAGAGCAGGCAGCAACAGCGGCTGCTTGGCCTAAGGCAGTGTGGTCTTGAGGGGGAAGAGGCAGAGCTGATATGAGAGGTGTTAAGGAAATGGGGCTGACAGGATGGTCACTCAACAAGCTTGGAGGGGAGGGGAAGATGGAGGTCAAGGATGACATCCAGGTTTCCAGTCTGAGTGTTGGGGAGAATGGCTGTGCCACTCACTGAGCAGGGAAACCCAGGAGGGGAAGATAATAGCATGATGGGCTCTATTATGGCCTCTCAGGGACGTTTACAGGATCTGGGTCATTACAGATGACCTCAAGGAGGTCAGACCTCCTTTTTGATTTGGGATGGCTTCCTCTCACTCACCTTCCTAGTGAGTGTCTTAGCTAACAATTAACTGCCAGAGGGGAATCACAATACCTTGGCTGTTTTCCAAATGATTACTCGGCAACATGGAATTAAAGGAAGACACGGGTGCATGCTCTTATCATAGTGCACATGTAATTTGTCTTTGGGTATGTGGCAGGGCCTAATAAGTACCCGCTACATTTTTATGACTGGGAGGTAGGACTTAATAGGACTTTGCTGAGATGATGATTACACTGCCTATGAGCCCAGACTGCAGGTGTGTGAAATGGAAACCTGCAATAAGGCCTGGACTCCAGGAGCTCAGTGACATCTGAATTGGGTTGAAAAGTCTCTGTCCAACAGCCAGTGGGGATTTTAGGTAGGGGTCCTCACAGGACCTCCACTAGGGAAACAGAATCAACAGGAGATATCTGTAAATAGCATGAGATTTTATAAGTCTCTCTCATGATCGTGGGAATGCACAAGTCCAGGTTCCACAGGCAGGCCGCTAGCCAGGGGTTCTGATGAAAGTCCAATGTAGGTCCTTGATGAGTTTCCAGGAGACATTGGCTGTCCAAAGACAAGCTAGGAAATTCTCTCTGAATGCTGAAATCACTTCCCTTTTCAACTAATTGGATAAAACGTCAGTCAATGCTGAGGTAATCCCCCTGTTTGATCGTGGATGTAATCAGCCATCTATGCAGTAAACTTCACTGGTGACTAAAGCCCATAAATGTCCTTGTATTACAATTAGCCCAGTGCTTGCTTGACCAAACAACGAGGCACAATCAGCTGGACGAGTTGATAGCCTAATCATCACACGTATATACAACATAAAAATTCCCATTTTAACTGCTGAATAGGTTTCTAGCTGCTAAAACAAAGATCATACAATGGGTTGGCTTGACATCATGAATTTATTGGCTCACATTTTCAGAGGCTAGAAGGCTTCCTTCCTCTGAGAATCAGTATCTTCTGGCTGACTGGCAATCTTTGGAGTTCCTTGGCTTTTCCACCATATGGCCATGCACATGGCGGTGGTGTTTCTTTTCCCTTTCAGGTTCCATCGAGTTCCAGCTTCTATCTGCTCCTGTGGCCTAATCACATTCACAATGCTGTACTACCCTCCCCACCATCCATTACCAAAACTTTTCCATCACCTCAAACAGAAAGTAAGCATTAGGAATTCCGACACTCAAAAAACATATTCACTATAACATCTAATTTAGGCTCTTTTTGGTTGCATATATGTTTCAAAATATGAAACTTATTCCAACTCCCTAGCCATAGGGGTGAAAATGTAGACTTTCATACAACTACATCAGGGATGGATCTGTACTGACCCAGCTTATAAGAAATTTTATAAAGCCACATATTATGAGGGGGTGGAGTTTGGGGATGGGAGCACAGTGTTGACAGCTGTTTTATCCCCCATTCACTCTGAGAAGGAAACTGCTGGAATGCAAGTTTGTGAGACTTTTCTATTGCTTTAGAGCTGTCTCCTCTGGATATTTAGCTTCCATCATGACATAAGCCCTGAAGTACTTTTTCCTCTTGACAGAGACAGTTTATTTCCCCTCCCCCATAAACAGGAAATTGAACAGCCTAAGAAGAATCTGAAATATTCATGAATCTTTTGCCACAGCACCATGAATTTGAAGTTCAATTTTGAAATATTGGCTTTGAAGTCTTTTTTTTTTAGGTACCAGGGTCCAGGGATTGAATGAACCCGGGACCTCGTATGTGGGAAGCTGGAGCTCGACCACTGAGCCACATCAGCTCCCCTGAGTTGGTTTTTTCATTTGTTTTGCTTGTTGTTTGTTTTTGTTTTTTTCAGGAGGCACTGGGAACTGAACCCGGGATCTCCCATGTGGGAGGCAGGCACTCAACTGCTTGAGCCACATCCGCTCACTTGAAGTCTTGATTAATTTTATTTCTTCCAAAATGTCCCTGAAGCACTAAAATAAGGTACTTGAAGGCTATGAATTGCTTTAGGTGCTCCAAAACATGCTATATACAGGACTAAATTATTCTTGTTTTGCTCAATACTGTAACTCCATTTACCATGCCTGGCTTATGGCAAATACATTTGGAAAAATAAAACTCCTGCTTTGTTTTTATTTTAATGATCCCTAGAAAGAATTAAAATTAGATTAAGAACCAGGGAGATGATGACTTGCTAACATGATGACTCGAGCCCAGGTCTCTCCAAATTGTACATGATAAGATGTCTCAAAGGTAAAAAGTACTTAGTAAGTTGAGTACCAGGAGAATTTAATATCATGAATACTATTCCTTAGGACCATTCAAAATGTATTATTTTCTGCATATACTACATAATGTGGTATTTGATTGATACTATATAGCATGCAATTAATTGGCTGATTTTCAGGGTACTTTGATGTAGTAAGATGCTGAGTGTCACACTGATGGATTCAGTTGATGTGTGTTTCAGTTTAACAGCTGCTCAATGGGCTATTGGGTATCTGCGGTCCTTCTATAAACATGGAGAGCCTTCTAATCACATTTCATCAGAATGAATCAAGCATTCTTTTAAAGATCTGCTTACTCATAGCTGGGGGTAAAAATTTCCTATTCTGTTTCTATGCCCTAAAGTTGGTGAAAGCTCCAGATGCTGAAGGTTTGGGGAAGAACAATGTCGTATCAAATCAGATCCCAGAAGAGCCACTGTTATGAGGGTTCCACCCAAGGTCCAGGTTGGAAACAGCTTTATTTGTCTTTCTGTACATATTTCTTCCCCAAAAGACTAAAAAATATATTTTAAGTTGTATTTTATTATATGCATTGACCTTTGTTTCCCTAGACTGCATTAGAGTCTCACTAATGGTAACAAAACAGTACTTCTTGAATTTATCTAGCTCCAACCTCACCCACTCACCCATGCTTTTTTTTTTGTTTTGTTTTTTAGGGTAGGCAAGAGAGTAAAGAGTTTACTAAGAAACTAAGAAAGTAAAGAGTTGAGCTAAGTGCACCACCCCCACCACCCCAGGCATGGTGCAGACCATGCTGCAGAGTGAGACACATCCACCCATGCATTTTTGAGAAGTCCAGCTCCCTCAGTATTCTCCCAAGTAGTTTAGAAAGCTCCCAGGTTTCTTAACTGAGTGTGGGGATGGAGATGACTTGATTATGAATATAAAGTACCTTTTCTTCCTGCAAGTTCTCATAGCTGCAAAGTGGTAGCTGCTGGTTCCTTGTCTCCTGCTTTGGGGACCTCGGCCTCTCAGTGCCAGATGTAGGGCAGCCTGGCTGAGCGTGCCCACCCCTGCCCTGCTTTACAGACGTGCTGGCCTCTGTGTCGTGTGCTCCAGCAGCCACCTCACTTGCTGGGCTATACCACCTTCTGCTTTCAAAAAGGCTCCTGGCTCTTTTGGTTTCACTACTTCATCTTCCCAGGCTCTGGCACCTATTCTGGCAGATATAGCAAACATACAAAGTCCAAATGCTCAAAATGAGCTCTCTCCAGGTGCTGGCCTCCTATCCTCAATCCACATTTGTACAGTGGACTCTGTCTGTCCCAAAGACGAAGTTCTTGCCACCCCACTGGCCATCTAGACATTGCTGAAAACTTAGGATGCACAGATTAGCCCTCACGCTTAGGCCCTCTCACCCCCCTTCTCATGTCAGGAAATAATAACCACAGACAGAGGTCAAGGGAGACTGAGGCCACAACGTGAAACAAAATGGAGTGTGTTTGGGGGTATTCAAACAATTTTCTTGTAGTTAATGAAAGAAAACTCAAGAAATGATTAATATTGCCTGTTGGAGTGTTAACTGTTAGAGATGAATGGCGCTCACTGGGACGTAGAGACTGATGATTGCAGGCAGAAAGTTTATTGGGAAGCTCTCCCAGTGGAGGGGGTCTGAAGAGAGACTTCAGCCCACCCATGGAAGGTGGTGGATATGAATTTATACATTACATCAATAGTCAGGAAACCGAGTACAGCCTGGGGCCAAATGGCCTGGGGGAGGGTGGGGGGCAGTGGGCTAGGAGGTCTTGGGATGTGGGAGGGGTTGGAGAGGAAGTGATGGCCCTTATCTGCTCCATTTTATTCTTGGGAGGGGATGGGCTGCCCATAGGCTATGGCTTGCTCAATCAGTTCGGGTGGGTTATGGCTGCCTTTCTTCCACCTATGTCACAGGGGCATTTTTTTTTTTAATTTAACTTTATTTGTACATTTAATAATTGAAAATATAAACAATTAAAAACTAAAAAGTAAACACAGATGAATAAATATATACATTTCTCAATTAAATGTAATGGATACATATAATTTTTTTTTTTGTTTTTTTGATCAAACAATATGTTACACAATATATTTGGTCCATAGTAACACATTCATACAGTATTTGTCTTTTGTGTCTGGCTTGCTTCACTCAACATAATGTTCTCCAGGTTCATCCATGTTGCCATATGCTTTATGACTTCATTTCTTCTTACAGCTGCATAATATTCCATCGTGTGAATAGACCACAGTTTGTTTATCCATTCATCTGTTGATGGACACCTGGGTTGTTTCCAACTTTTGGCAATGGT
>JAQZBX010114245.1:0-10034 GCA_029593785.1 Cabassous unicinctus
AAGCGAACCCGGGGCCTCTCATATGGTAAAAGGGTGCTCTATCCATTGCACCACACCCGCTTCCTGCCGTGAGGTTGCTGCATCAGCCCACCGCACCGCTCAGGCCGGCGTGCCCTCACAAGGAGGCCTCGGGACGCGAACCCGGGCCTCCCATATGGTAAACGGGGGCTCCATCCACTGAGCCACACCCGCTTCCCCTTAATTGTGTTCTTACTGATGTCTTCACCTCTAATCCATCACCCCATGGGTCATTCTAGCCTCTTACCCTCACTCACCTGTAACTTTGAACTTCACTTTTCAGTATGTTATGACTGGAATTTGGACTCTGTGGTGTCTATCCTTAAGCTTGTATCCAGCTTTCCTTAAATGCCAGGAGGTAATAAAAATAAAAATAAAAAAGGAACAAAGGACAACCCCTTCCCCAGTCCTTGTGAGTGCTCTCCCTCGGGGCTTATCCATATGATGAGTTTAGAGAAGGGCTCCAGGCCAGAGCTTAGGGCCTCCCTGGTCCTTTCTACATATGCTTCTTGTCTTGGGCATACATGTGTGGCCCTGGGAATCCCCCATTTCCACAGACCCTTCTTCCCTCGTAAACAGTTTCCTTGTGTCCCGGGCCCTGCACTGTGTCCTGCAGCCACCTGACTGCTCTCCCCCAGCATTGTAGGAGCCTCAGTGAGCCGCCTCCTACACGCAGGGCAAGTGCTGGGACGGCGAGTCCCTCAGGCAGCACCAGGCTGCTGGTCCAGACGTGCTTTCAGACGCACGAGGGCTGCTCTGACCTTTCCAGAATCGGGACCAGGGGTCCGTTCTGGGAGGTGTGGGAGGGACCAGCCAGAGCGCCAGGAGGCCCTGCTGCTTTTGAGTGGCCTTTTCCTTGATCGGCACCGTCTCTGCCGTCCTGTAACTGTTTCCAGAGCTTTGAGAAAGCTGCTTCTGCTGTTTCCTGCTGGTTCAAAGCGTCTGAGGGGCAGAGCTCTGAAGCGTCTCCCTGTGCCATCCTGATTCCCTTACCTCCTCTTCTAGTTGATGGCAAGCCTGGGGAAGGCAGCCCCCTAAATGGCTCTAGAGCCTGCCCACCCCTCGGCATCCTCTCCCAGGCTGCCCCATGGCCCAGAGCTGCCGGGAACACAGGCCCCCCTCCGCAGGCCTCCGCCTGCCCCTGTTCAGCCCCAAAGCACAGTCGGCGACTTGCAGGAGCACAAATCTGAGGCCGCACCGTGTTTCACGCCCTGCTCGTGGGAAGGATGCAGCCCAGGTGTGCCCAGCGCACGGGAGCCTGCGGGGAGTTCCAGCAGGCAGCTCTCCGTTCCCTCGGCCGCACGCTGGAACCCCGGGGCGGCCCAGCAGAGAAGAAAGCAAAGCTGCTGCCCTTGGGAAGCCGACCCAACTCCAGGGTCACAGGACCGGACGAGGGTGGCAGCCTCCACAGCTTCCGCGGCAGTCAGGGCGCACCTCGGGCCTTCTCCAGCCAAGTTGAAGGACCGCCGCCTGCGCTGCCGAGAAGACAGCTCAGCGTCGTCTCTGCAGTGCCTTTTAAAGGCTCCATTCCATGCCGCCCGAATCTGCCTCCCTGAATAATTAAAGAGACTGTAATTAAAGCAACTTTTCACATTTCCGAAGTGAGTTGTGTGCCCCTCTGTTGACTGTAATAGGAAAACTGCACCGGGCCTCTCCAGGTACTGTGGGGGAGCCTGGGAAGCCCAGGGGTGACATTTTGAGGAGGGCAGGGCTGTGGAAGCGAAGCTGCACAAATGCTCAGGCCCGCGGTGGCTGGGGGAGCAGCCCGCCGCCCCAATGCAGGCGCTCCACCTCCAGGTGCCCAGTGTGTCCACAGGGCACGCGCGACGATGGGCCGCGTACTGGAGTGGGGTCAGGTGCAGGCTCCCGGACAGTGCAGCAGCTTGGCCCTTCTCTGGTAAATGCCCTGGCGTCCTCTCGGGAGTCTGCCTGTCCTCGTTGCATACACCCAGGGACGAGTGACCCACACTGGGCGGTGGAAAGCCTGCTCCCCGCAATGGGAGCCCTGAACTGAGCTGGACAGAGATGGAGAATAGTAGGAGCCCGTGGGCCCCGTCGCTGCCCACCCTGCAGATCTCCCGGAGCTGCCTGGCTGCTGCTCCTGCTTCTGAGTCCGGCTCCCAGCCGGCCCTTCTCCCCAGGGAGCTGCCCCAGTGGCTTGCAGTGACTGTGCTTTTTCCTGGCTTAGCCAGGGTTGGCTTAGGCTGCTGGCAAATGAAGGGCCCTGGCGGCTCCAGGGCTCGAATCTGCAGTGGGAGTGGGCGTGGCAGTTAGGGCTGCACTGAGCAGAGTGAAGAAGGCCACAGACAGGAGTGGAGGCAGCCGGCTCTCCAGTCAGCTCCCAGCCCAGGGAACCTGAGGCCCAGGGTGGGGAGGAGGCTTGAGCCTTCCATCTCAGGTCAGACCATTCCCCCATCTCTCTCACTTCCCGTTCGCGGAGGCTAGTCCCCGGTTTCCAGGGAGGTAGAGGATGGCTTTACCAGGAGCAGATTCTTTCTGGGCTTGAGCGATGTTTCTGAGGGCCATTCCTGGCCCCAGCCATTAAAGCAGACTTGGTCAGGGGTCTCAGGCTCAGCACCTTCTGGAGCCAGGTGGGCGATAGGCATGTGTGAAGTGCCCGGGTGAAGGGCATGTCTCAGAGCCAGTATCCCTAATATGTAAAAAGCATCTAGAGATCAACAAGAAAAGTCAATTCAATAAAAAACAGAAAAGGGTATAAACAGCTTGTAGAATGGCTTTTAAAATTGTATTTATTTTTTTAATAACAGCTTTAGAACATTTCATCAGTCCAAAAAGAAGCTCTGTTCCCATCAGCAGTCACTCCTTCGCTCCCAGTCTCCCAGCCCTAGACAAGCACCAAGCTGCTTCCTGTCTCATGGATTAGTCTATCCTGGACATTTTATGTAAATGGAGCCATACCGTTTGTGGACTTTTGTGTCCGGCTTCTTTAAATTTGCATAATCTTTCAAGATGCATCCATGTTGTAGAATGTTCCAGTACTTTATTCTTTTGTTGCCTGATAATATTTCAGCATATTCGTGCACCAAATTTTATGTACTCCGTTTGTGGGCGAGCCTGTGGACTCTTCCCGCTCTTTGGCTTTTGGGTGAACGCCCCGACGTGCAATGGCTGGGTCATGTGGTGATGCCGTTTAACTCCTGAGGGACCCTCAGCTGTCTTCCGGGGTGGTTGCACCGTTTCCACGTTCCCATCAGCAGTGTGAGGTCGCGGCCTCTCCACATCTCTCTCCCAGCCATCCCAGCGGGGGTGAGGCGGCGTCTCCGTGGCTTGGTTTGCGTTTCCCTGATGGTCAATGATGCTGTGCATCTATCTTTTCCTGTGTTTGCTGACCATTCATACAGCGTCTTGAGGGAAATGCCTATCCGTGTCCTCTGCCCATTTTTAAATGGGCTATTTCTCTTTCTACTACTGAGCCGTAGGAGTTCTTCATATATTCTGGATATTAAACCCTGTTCACATTTATGATTTCCACAATTCCTCCCCTTTTGTAGGTTGTCTTTTCACTTTCTTGACCATGTTCTCTGAGGCACGAAAGTTTGTTTTTCCTGCTGTTGCTCGCGCCAAAGCACGTGGAGCCTCCCCATCTCCTCCTAAGTGTTCCCTGGTTTTTCTCTGACACTTGGGCCGCTGGTCCCTTTCGAGGTGGCGTCTCCATTCCTCGCTGCGGCTGTCCAGCTGTCCCAGCACCGCCTCCGGGGAAGACGTCTTCTCCCTACGACTTGTCAGGGAGCCCTTGTTGGAAAGCCGGACCCCGGTCCTCGCCCGCTGGTCTGCGCGTCTGTCCTCGGGCCCCAGCTCCCATGGCCTGGGGTGTGCTTCGAAACCGGGCAGCGGGCTCCTCCTCCGCCTGCCCTTTCTCCATGGTTTTGGCTGATCTGATGCATGTCCATTAAACCTCAGCGCCGGGCAGGCCACAAAGGCCGAGCACGCACGGCCGACTGCGACGCCCTCCTCTGAGGGCAGGTGGGCTGCACCTTCCACTCAGCCCTGCGTTTCTCAGGGGTTGTGCCCAGAGGTGGCGAACTACAACCTGCAGGCCAAAAATTTCAAAAGAAGACCATCTTGTGGTACGTGAAAATTGTATGACGTTCACGTCTCAGTATCCGTAAAGTTTTCTGGGAACACGGGCACACCCGCTCACGAAGTGCCGTCCCTGCTGCCGCCACAGCAGAGCTGAGTTGTTGCTACAGAAACGTGTGTGGCCCCAAAGCCTGGAGGCCTTACTGCCAGGCCCTTTGCAGCAGAAGCCTCATGCCCAGGGTGTGTGTGCGGCTGTGTGTCAGCTTATTGCCAAAGGCTCGTTTAACGGAGTGTTACCCACCAACGAGAGAATGCAGGACTGTCCCGGGGTCCCAGGCAGGGGGAGGCGGAGGCGCCGTGGTGACTGCATGGTGTGGGCCTGGGTGGGCGGCCAGCTGGAGCCTCCCCTCACTGGGCGGCAATGCTAATTTTCCCAATCTTAATATGAATTCATACCAGATAACTCCCTCTGCAACAAGTGTCTGGAACTGGAGAAAACTGGAAAATATTTGCTGGCTTGTAATAAAATCAAGATTTAGCAAAGCAGATGTGGCTCAAGTGGTTGGGCGTCCGTCTACCATATGGGAGGACCCAGGTTCGATGCCCAGGACCTCCTGGTGAAAAAAAAGACGAGCAGGCGAGCCGGGCCGGCGCGGACACGCGGCAAGCCACGCAGCAAGATGGTGACACAACAAAAGAGACACGGGAAAGCCAGGGCGAGACGCACCAGAAACCAGGAACTGAGCAGGCGCGAGTGACAGGGCGCCTCTCTCCCTCATCGGAGGTCCCTGGGATCGAATCCCAGTGGAGCCTGGAGGGGGAAAATGGGAAGAGAAGGCAGGAAGCAGACACACAAGATCACCCAGCGAAGGGACAGAGACAGCAAGGGGCGGGGGCCAGGGGACTCACAGAACTGTACACCAAGAGGAAAAAGCCAATTAAAGAAAAGGGTTTAGCGATTTCTTTCTTGTTTTCATGAATCGTAATGAACCTGTTCAGAATGAATACTTCGGGAACAAGGAAGCGCTTCTGGCTGGGGCTTGTGGGTCGGAGCAACCTCTGCCCCTGACTGAGCCTGGCTTGGGCACGACTGGTCAGTGGGGCCGGGCCCCCCGCTGAGTCGGGGAGGCGCTTGGGACAGCGGGCTGGCCCGGCCACTGGCAGCAGGTGGCTCGTACCTGAGGCGGCTGGGAAGATGGCGGCCAGCAGAGGACACGTGCGGAGGCAGAGGGGCGGCCCGGGCCGGTCCCTGGGAGCCCCGGCCTCACGCAGAGGCCACGCAGGCTGAGACGGGGGTCCTGCGAGACCAGGACATGCAGGGTGCCCAGAAAAGCCGGGGGAGAATGTGGGGTGGGCAGGGCGCGTGAAGGGCTGCGCGGTGATCCGGAAAGCGGAGGCCCGAGGCCTGAGCGGCGTGTGCGTCTGACGACAGCTCAGCAACTCCAGGACGGCCCAGTTAAACACGGGAGACGCTTCTGCAAACGGCCCAGGAGCTCACGGGAAGGCGCTCAGCAGCACAGCCACGCGCTGCTGTGGGGGCGCGAGGAGGCGCCGCCGCCGTGCATCCCCAGAAGAGTGGTCGATGCTCGCTGTTCGCCGGAGGCAAAAGGTGGAAGCAGCCCAGGCTCCTGTCCCCAGATGGCCGGGTCCACAGCACGGGGGGAGGCCGCGCTCGGGGAAGCAGCAGGCGGGAAAGGACACGCACGCTCGTGCCCGGAGCTCCACGCCAGCGAGCGGGGGGAGCGCCTGCTCGGTGGGCACAGGGCTTCCTTTTGGGGTGACGGGAAGGCTTGTGGGGAGAGAGGGGATGGCTGCTCACCGCTGAGGTGCCGAGTGCCACCGAGTCGTTCGCTGTGGAACGGTAGTCAGATTTATTGTGAATGTCTCCTCGATAAACAAAAAGGAGGGGGAGGCCCTCGCTCTGTGTGGTTTCCCGGGGTTTGTGCCGGGACCAAGCCAGACGTCAGGGCCGAGGCATGGCGACGGGGCAGGGGGGGCCCGGCGCAGGGCGGCAGGGGCGCGCGTGGGGCCGGAGCCCGGCTCTCAGTCTGTCCTCTCGCCCTTCGGCCCACTGCACGGGGCTCGGCGGGGTTTCCTGTCACGGACACCCAAGAGGGCCGCGTGATGCCCTGGGGTGCGACAAGAACCACCTGCTTGGCTCAGGCGTCCAGAGTCCAGACGGTTCCGCTGACCTGGCCGCGGTCGCTCACGCACCCCCGAGGCCGGCGCCCGCCGGCAGGTCCAGGCACGGGGGCCAGAGGAACCCACTGCTGGGCGAGGTGCCCGGCACGCTGCGCAGGGGGAGCTGGGGCCGCTTCTGCTCCTGCCTCCGCCGAGCCCCCACTCGCCCCCGCACCCAGCCGTCGAAGACGCGCTCTGAAATCGGGTGTCTCAGCAGCGCAGCAGCCAGAGCGGGGCTGGTGACGCAGGCAGCCCCTCCCTGCGGGTCCTGGGGCCCCTCCTGCCCCCGCCGCCCTCCATGGCTGCGCCCGGGCTTGGGAGCAGGTCAGCCCAGCCGCCGCCCCGTCGTGTGCCCACCCCCTTCTCCGCTCTTCTGAGGACACTTGGCGTCGGCCCTGGGGCCCGCCTGGCCGCTCCAGTTCTCAGTTACAGCGCAAAGACCCTTTCTCCAGAGAAGGCACGTCCACAGGTCCCGGGAGGGACACAGCTTGGGCGGCCACCACTCGGCTGGCTCCAGGGGCCTCGGCAGGAGACCCGGAGGCCGTGGGTGGGAGCAGCAGGCTAGGTCTGCGTCTTAGGAACTCCACGCCGCCTCGTGCCTTCAGCGCCCCTGACCGCACAGCGGGATGGCACAGGGTGGCCTGCGACACCCCCAGAGTTCACGCCCACCTGGACCCCGTGCCTGGTCTTACTTGGCAATAGTGCCTTTGCAGATGGAGCCAGTCCAGGGAAGGTTGGACTAATCCAATGACGGTGTCCTTATAAAGACAGGCGGGCAGGGGCCCAGATACGTGGGGGGGGCGTGAAGACGGGGACAGAGAGCGGAGGGAGGCGTCCAGAGCCCAGGAGCGCCAAGGCTGCCCGGAGACACAGGGAAGGGCCCTCCCTCAGGGCCTGCCGAAGGCACCAAGCCCCCGGAACTGGGAAAGAGCGCGCTCCGGTGGACTCGAGCACCCGGCGCAGGGTCCTCTGTCGGGGCAGCCCCCGGGGCTCGGCGGCTGTCGGGGGAGCTCAGCAGGTCAGCTCCCAGGGTGACTCCAGGTGTCTTTTACCGTGTGCATAATAGCGATTACGATCAAAAGCTCGTTCTTATTAAATCTAGATGAGCGCTTTCAATAAGCTGGAAGTAAAAATACAGATGACAAAGTGGCATGTCATACTTTACTTGGCAGCACATTTTTCCTTTTGTGCTAGATAAAATGCCGGTGCGTCTCGGATGTGCTGAAATACCGTAACCTGGCTTTTTAACCAGCGTTCACGGCGCTCCAGGCTCCGCGAGCAGCGCACTTCGGTGGGCAGCTCCTTCAGCCTTGCCCCTCGTGTCCCGTTTCCTCCTTCTCTCCCTCCCTCCCCCCCCTCTCTTTCGGATGTAATTCACATGCCATGTGCTTCGTCCAGTTAGAGTAACTTTTTAAAAGCAGGGGAACAGAGATCCAGAGAGGAAGGATTTTCTTGTTTGTTTTTTGTTTGTTATTATTATTATTATGGAAATAATGAAAATGCTGAAGTGATGAATGCACAACTATGTGATTATACCAAATACCATTGATTGTACACTCTGGAAGAATTGTATGCTTTATTAGTATGTAGCAATAAAATTGATTTGTTAAAAAAAAAAAACAGCTTTATTGAGATAATTCACATACCGTAAATCCACCCTTTAAAAGTGCACAAAGTTGTGCATCCATCACCATTCTAATTCCAGAACCTTCTCATCACCGCCAAAAGAAGCCTCGCGTCCCCGAGCCGTGCCCCAAAGCCTCTGTGGATGTGCCTGTTCTGCACATTCCCTACAGGTGGAATCGTACAGTATGTGTCCGTTAGCGCCTGGCTCCTACCACCTGCACTGTGTTTTTGAGGTTCGTCCACCTTGTAGCGTGTATGGGGACTTCACCCCTCTTAGGGCTGAGCACACCCACTGTATGTACAAACCAGTCTTTCCACTCATCTGGTGGCACTTGGCTTGCTTCTGCCTTTTGGCTCTTGGGAGCGATCTGGCGATGGACATTTGTGGACGAGTTTTTACTGGCCGTGGGTTCTCAGCTCCAATCCCTTTGGAAACGGGAGTAGCTGCAGCTTCTCTGATCTGCTCCTGTCTGGAAAGCACTGGAGTCCTGCCCGGAGCTCCATCTGGGAAGGGGTCCACAGGCCCACACGCTGCTGTGACCTGCCCCCGCCCATACCCCCCCTCCAGAACACCACTCCCCCACTTGGCCCACTGGGGGGGTGGGGGCTCAGCAGTGGGTTCAGGGAAGAGATAAGACCCAAGTTAGCCCCGGGGCCTCCATCCAGGACCTTTCCTGGGACTTCAGGACAGGCGGGTCTCTCCCGTGGAGGTGCTGAGAGGGTCCGCCATGGCCACCACCTCAAGGGTAGAGTCCAGAGGAAGCAGAGCCCCTGGAGCCAGCCATGCCTGAAGCCAGACCCCTGATTTTCCTGCTCAAGCTGGAAAGGGGTGCCTGAAACTGTTCCCTTCGCACAGGGAGCGTGGGGGAAGAGGGGAGTCCCAGCAACTCATTCCAGATGGAAGCTGAGATGCAGGCCGAGAGCTGCAAAGCACATCTCACAGCCAATCCAGCCATTTACATTTTGGTATTTGCAGAGAATCTTCTCAACTGGGGTTGATTTTCCCTTTTAATGCCATCTCTGGAAGCTATGGCTCAGGACACTGGGCACAGGCAGGGGCTGTCAGTGCAGGGCGGGCTCAGAGGTGGAGGCTTGGCAGAGGAGGCTGCTTCGGCACCAGTCACCTCGGGCACCAGCTCTGGGCCTGGGAATCTATGGATATGTGGCAAGTCACTCCAAACCCAGTGGCACAGAACACTATGATTTATGATGATCAGCTCCCAGTGTCCTGGGGTTTACACGCTCAGAAGGGCAGTTCTTACAGGGTATCAGGCTTCCTCCCCCACCCCGGGCACCTGGGCAGGGAAGACCCAAATGCCCCCCACCCCCTGTGGGCCCCGTGTGGGCTCCCTGCATAGAGGAAGTCTGTCTGGGCTGGCTTTGCTGAGCTGGAAGGATGTCTCTGTGCTGCCCTGGGCTTTGTGGATGGAGAGAGAACCTGTGTTCTGAGCATCTTGTGCCACTTGATGCAGCTTTGCCTGAAGCCGCTGGACTCTAGCTTAGTGAGCTAAAACATTTCCTCTCCTTGATTAACTCCATTGTGAGCCAGGGTTCTGCCACTTGCAACCTATTTGTCCTGTGGCACGTGATCAAAAGTGGGGTCCGGGCCTGTGTGCTGGGGTGCCTCGGGGCAGGCTGTGTGCCTTGGTCCTTACCCAGTCTTAGGGAGCAGGTTCCAGAAGCATCCCCGGATGCCTGGAGAGGAACACAGCTGGGTCCAACCAGAGCCCCAGCTGGAGAACAGTGAGGAGGGGTCCCTGCCAGGGGCCTCGGGTGGGGGGGTCAGCGTCACTCCTCTCAGATGGAGTGCAAGTGTGGGGCCCCTTTCTCTGTCTGTAGAATGGGACCCCAATATGCTGAGAGCCACCTGTTACCACCCAGTATGCTGGGAGGGGAACTGAGGAGCGGCGGCTCCACCCCAACAGGTGAGAAAAGGAACGTGGGGTGGGCACGGGGCCCCTGCAGCTCGCCCTGGTGTCCAGTCCACGGCGGGGGTCAGCGCCGCCCCTGCCCTGCGCTCGGCTGCGAAGTGGGAAGAGCAGTGCCCATCTCATGAAACGGTGCGGGAACTCGGTGAGACCACGCATGCTGAACACCCCCGGCCAGCGTGAGGCATCAAGACCCCTCCCCTCCCCTCCCCGGCCCCGCCCGCTCTCCCCCTCCCCTCC